>QRDG01000299.1:2130511-2158970 GCA_012064385.1 Puccinellia tenuiflora | reverse complement strand
CCTAAAATTGAAAAAGAATTAAAAATTGTCGTAGCACCTATTCACCCCCCCTCTAGGTGCCCATACGATCCCTTTCACCATCCTAAACTGATGAAGTTACCCATCCAATAGTAATAGAGTTATCACCCCGTATAGATGGAGTTACCCATACTAAAAAAATGAAGTTACCCATCCAGTAGTGATAAAATATCATCCTAAACTAATGGAGGTACCCGCACTAAACCGATAGAGTTACCGTCCCGTAGTGATGGAGTTACCCACCCTAAACAGATAAAGTTATGCACCCTAAACTGATAGAGTTACCACCCTCGTATTGATGGAGCTACCACCCTACGCTGATGGAGTTACCACCCCATAGTGATGGAGTTACCACCCTAAACTGATAAAGTTACCCACCCAATAGTGATGGAATTACCCAACCTAAACTGATGGAGTTACCACCCTAACTAATGAAGTTACCCACCATAAACTGATGGAGTTACCCACTGATAGAGTTACCACCCTACGTTGATGGAGTTACCACCCATAGTTATGGAGTTACCACCCTAATCTGATAAAGTTATCCACCCAATAGTGATGGAGTTACCCACCTTAAACTGATGGAGTTACCACCCTAAACTAATAAAATTACCCACCATAAACTGATGGAGTTGCCCACTGATAGAGTTACCACCCCCCGTATTGATAGAGTTACCACCCTACGCTGTTGGAGTTACCACCCACAGTGATGGAGTTACCCACCCTAAACTGATGAAGCTACCACTCTAAACTAATGAATTTACCCACCAAGTAGTGATAGAGTTTTCCACAATAAACTAATGGAGTTACCCAACAGTAGTGATGAAGTAAGCCATCTCTTTTTAGGAGTGTAGTTGTCACCATAAATTGACAAAATTATCTTCCTAATATTTATGGAGCTACACAGTTGTTTTAGTGTATATTTATCCATTTTTAAACGATATATTTTACCGTTCCAAAGTGTTATCTTACTTATGAAACTAGGGGGTAACTTCAAAACTCGGAAAAATAAAAAAGAACAACCAAAAGTCGGATATAGTTTCGAACGAAAATGTAATCCTGCTTGGGTGGTAACTTACATACTACAGCATGGTAACTCATGTGTTAGTGGTTGGTAACTTTTGGGACGAAAACAATATATCGTCGGAACATATCAATATGGGATCTAGTTTGAAGATCTCGTTGCGACTAGTCCAACGGTGAAAACGGATCATACATCGCATAAACGGTTTGAGTTACAAAACATTTTAAATTTTCAAATTGGCATTTAATGCGGAATGACATCAGTTTTTTGACTTTTTGTGCATATATGCATGGTATGTAAGAGAGCTCACGGTGCGGCCAATGCTTGCTTAGGACCGTGGGTTCCAGTTGGTTACCGATTTGCCAGTTTGAAACGGCTTTTCGCTAGTCGCGTCCAAAATTTAAATCACCTCCTAAACCGGAAAAAATTCTGGTGCCCAATCGTACATCATCTAGTACGGTAGATAAAAAGATGACGCCATATTTTACCCCAAAAGCAACTTTTAACTGCTCTAAAACTGATTTTCAGTACCCTATTTCAGTGCGTGTGCATCTGTTCAAGATTTACTCATTAAGCAACTTCCAAAAAAAAATGTCTTCTACACATCCAGCCTCGAGGACCAGGCCCCACCTGTCTTTCACGCCAACCACATGCCATATATACTTGTACATCAAGGCGGGCCCACACCCTCTCCCCATCGATCCAATCTTGTACGCACACCCGCTCTCTGCCTCTTGGAGGCCCTCAAGGGCTAGCTAGCTAGCTAGCTACACCGGAACAAAAATATCTGGGGAAGAATTGCGCATGTGATGTCGCAGGTTTTCTATTGTTATCCATCCGTCGGATTGGATCCTGCCTTCCTGCTGCCTGCAGTACAACGTTGGCTAGCCGTAGTACAACTGAATTATCTATTGTTTTCTCCACACAGGTGGGGGGATCGGTCAGGACCTGTAACCAAAGCTGACCAATTAATTGTATATTTTTTGTTTGTTTGATCCAAAGCTCCCAGCTGAATTATTGGTTACCACTACTACAAGGCTACGTGGTCAGTCCATCGCTGTCCGTGTCCATGTACCGTGAGGTGACCTGTCTGCTCGTGATTGGCTGGGGCGACGGACACGTCATCGTGTGAATTGATCCGTTGAGGTGACACGTACATGGATGGATCGAGTAGTAATCTCTTGATCAAGTACGCATAGGACTTTTGATCGAGCAGCCATGACCGCCGGAGGCGCTGTACATGATGGACGACCGAAAATGATATTTGAGTCTTCAAGAAACGGTCTTCCATTTTTTTCTTTGTTAATTTTTCTGACTTCTCTCCCTCTTCCATATTTTGTATGCTGATATGGCTATAGGGTTTGAACGGTCTTGCGTGACCTTTTTAATGGGACAAATGAGCAGATCTAAAAAAAACTAATGACAATTGAGATACCAAAAATTTCTGACATAGGATTTAACAACCAAAAGAAAAAACTCCAATAATAGTCGAGAGATCGCAAAGGCACTTTAATTTATTCCTGTGATCTACTATGTTTTATACAGATATAAATCAGTAGGGCTAGTGGCCCACACATGTCCTATCTTCTTTTTCATTCAACTTCACTACTTTCCATTTTATGCTATTTTCTTTACAAAAACTATTTTGCCACTTTTTTCTTAAAATTAGTTGCTTTCTCAAGGGTATAAATTATATTTTCACTTTACTAAATTCTCTTCATTTTCCATATTTTAAGTTTTGTATGCCGATTTGGCAAAGGTAATGGCATTAGTAGGAAAAAGGATGCTGGTGGTGTTCCGTTTTTGGCCTACTGGTGACGTGGGGGAACACGCCACCAATGTCACAGCAATGGTAAAAGTTTTTGGTGGCGTGCCAGGGGTGACATTCTAACGGTAGTGGTGGACCCCATGTGCGGGTCTTAGCACAACGTAGTGATGGCGTGCCTCTCTGGGGCATGCGACCAGTAAGTGTTTTACTGGTAGCGCGCCACAACTATTAGCAGCGGCGTGGCCCATTCAAGGGCCACTACCAATAAGCTATTTGTCTATAAATATTTCCTACTAGTGTGGAATTGTGGCTACGCCATCGTTTAAGCGTTTTTGGTGGAGCAAATGAATAGATCTCGACAATTTTGCACTCCATGCATGAAACCCAAAATTTTGGGTATTAATGGAGTAAATGTTTCAAACTTAGACTTCGATAGTTTCCTCAAAGTTTACGAGGGACCTCCTAATCCGTTTGATTTCGTATGTTCTACGTGGATATAAACCAGCATAGTACAAACCTAGTGAACCGGATCCGTAAATCGGTTACTAGTCCTTTTCGTTCTAGATATATTAATCCTGATAAGGATGATAACTTTTGGTACGTGTTTTCATCTATTGATGTCATCAGATCAAGTATCCCCTATAGCCAGTAAACACGGCATATATGATATGCGGACGCCTTTTCATTTTCTCAAGAAAGAAGTGTAGAACAAACACTTGATCCAGGCGTATGTGTATACCATTTAATTTCTTATAATTTGAAAATGATCTCATATCCTCTCCATTTCACACGGTGCTAACTAGCTCACCCGTACACCTGGTAATTGTTAAAGTAATAGATGCTTGTATTACCAGGGGGCCAAATGCCACAATATATAGTATATGTATAGGTGCAAATATACAGGAAACCCCCTAGCACATGGGGAAACTACAATATACAAATATATACTCTAACACCCCCCCTCAAACTCAGGGTGGATCCAGAACACTGAGTTTGGAGAGTAAGAAGTCATGTTGCGCTCGGGTTTGTGCCTTTGTAAAGAAATCCGCCAACTGCAAGTCTGAAGGCACATAATGAATCGCAACAACCTGATCCTGCACCTGAGCACGTGTATAAAAAGCATCAACACCAATATGCTTGGTCAACTCATGCTTGACAGGATCACGTGCAATACTGATAGCACCTGTACTGTCACATAAAAGTGGAGTGGGTGTCGTAATACAGACCTCAAAATCCGGAAGCAACCACCGTAACCAGGTCACCTCAGCAATCAACGAAGCCATAGCCCGCAGCTCAGCCTCAACACTCGAACGGGAAACCGCGACCTGTTTCTTCGTCTTCCAAGCAACAAGCGAACCACCAAGAAACACACAGTAAGCAGAAAGTGAACGACGATCCGAAGGAACACTCGCCCACGTAGCATCCGAGTATCACTGGAGCTGGAGAGAGCTGGAGGTAGGAAAGAAAAGACGACGAGTAATCGTGCCATGAAGATAACGAAGGACATGAAGGAGATGACTATAGTGAACGGTGGTAGGAGCTAAGACAAACTGACTCAGAATATGAACAGGATAAGAAATATCAGGACGAGTGACAGCAAGATAAACAATACTCCCAACAAGATGGCGATAACGTGTGGGATCCGAAAGAGGATCACCATCAGTAGGGCGAAGGTTAACATTAAGCTCCATAGGAGTCTCAACTGTGCGCTCATCCACAAGGGCAGCACGAGTAAGGAGGTCCTGAATATACTTTTCCTGGAAGATATAAAAGCCATCAGAATTGGAGGAGATCTCAATCCCAAGAAAATAGCGAAGAGGACCAAGATCAGTCATAAGAAACTAATCACGAAGACGAGCCTTGACAAAGGCAATATACTCAGGATCATCACCAGTAATGATCATATCATCAACATATAGAAGGAGAAGAGTGAGTCCACGAGAAGAAGTGTGAACAAATAGCGCTGGATCATGAAGACTAGGAGAGAAACCAGCAGCAGTCACCACAGAAGCAAAGCGCTCGAACCAGGCATGAGGGGCCTGTTTCAGGCCATAAAGAGAACGTCGAAGACGACAAACCATCCCATCAGGTACAGAATACCCAGGAGGAGGCTGCATGTAAACCTCCTCACTCAACTCGCCATTAAGAAAAGCGTTCTGAACATCAAGCTGGGACACAGACCAGCGTCGAACAGAAGCAACAACAAGAAGAGTACGCACAGTGGTCATATGAGCCACAGGAGCAAAAGTCTCATCATAGTCACGGCCGTGCTCCTGCTGAAAGCCACGAGCCACAAGACGCGCTTTATAGCGCTCAAGAGACCCATCAGAGCGGGTCTTAATTTTATAGACCCACTTACACGTGATAGGACGGACACCAGGAGGTGGAGAAACAAGATCCCAGGTGCCGGTGCGCTCAAGCGCAGCAATCTCCTCAGCCATGGCAAGCTGCCATTCGGGATGTTGCTCAGCATCCCGATAGGTAGTCGGCTCAGAGACAACAGAGAGACCATACTGACTAGGAGAGTAACGGTTTGGAGGACGACGCGGACGAACAGGCGGAAGAGGTGGAGAACTAGGAGACGCATCAGCAGAAGACAACTCATCAGAAGAGGAAGAATCCGAAGCTGGAGAACGAGGAGAACTAGGAGAACTAGACGGAGGAGATGATGGCACCAACAAAGGGGGTGCATCAGAAGGAAGAGGTGGAGGAGAAGGGACAGCAGGAGGTGTGTCAGGAAAGAGAAGAAAAGAGATATCATCCACCGGGTAAGTACCAGAGATGGGAGGAGGATAGAAGGAACGCGTCTCATCAAACGTGACATCACGAGAGATGCGCATCCGACGACCAACGGGGTCCCAGCAGCGATAGCCTTTATGCTCATCACTGTATCCGAGAAAAACACACTAAACAGACTGAGCAGTCAGTTTGGTGCATTCGTGAGGAGGGAGAAGGACATAGCAAACACAACCAAATAAACAAAGAGTCGAGTAGTCTGGAGAGCTACCAGAGAGACGCTCAAGCGGAATGCCACCGTGAAGAGCAGCAGAAGGATGAATGTTAATGAGGTAAGTTGACGTAGCAACAGCCTCAACCCAGAAATGCGGCGGAAGAGAGGAATCAATCATCATAGCACGGGTAATCTCAAGAATATGACGATGCTTACGCTCGGCGACACCATTTTGAGCATGGGCACCGGGACACGAGAACTGGGCAAGGGTGCCCTGCTTAGCAAGGACACCACGCAGGTGCTGGGAGATATACTCTCCTGGAGAATCAGCACGAAACACACGAATATGAGTGGAATATTGAGTACAAACCATGGCCACAAAGCGCTGATAAATAGCAAGTACCTCACTGCGAGAGCGCATAAAAAACAACCAGGTGTACCGTGAAAAATCATCAATGAACAAAATATAGTATCGATGGCCCCCTTTAGAAGCAAAGGGTGCCGGACCCCAAACATCTGAATGAACTAAATCAAAAGGTCGCTGAGATACAGACGTACTAGTAGGATAGGGAAGCTGAATCTGTTTGCCTAACCTACAACCCTGACACGAATGTAAAGACACATCTCCTGAGACAGACACCAGAAGACCACGACGAACTAATGACGATAAACAGGAGCCACAAAGATGACCCAGCCGATGATGCCACTGCTGAAAAGAGCTAGTGACAGAAGCAGCAACCGCAGGAGGACTGGCTGATGAAGTGTCAGCGGAAGGAACGCGAAGCCAGTCTAACTCCCATAGCCCCGGGGACTCAAGGCTGCGAGGGCCAGCTCCAACCAAGGCCTGTGTATGACGGTCCTGAACAACACAAGAATCAGTGTCAAGAATGACGCGACAACCAGAATCAATAAGCTGACTAGCAGAAAACAGGTTCATCTTAAGACTAGGAACATGAGAAACATCAGGAACAGAGAAAGAGGAAGTAGAAAGGGTGCCTCGACTGGAAACAGGAAGAGAGGTACCATCAGCCGTGATAACACGGACAGGAGAAATATAAGAGCAAAGAGCAGAAAGAATAGAAGACACAGAAGTCATATGAAAAGAAGCTCCAGAATCCAGATACCACGGGGATGACGTACCTGACTGTGTAGAAGGTGGTGGTCGCACGGTGCCAGAAGAGCTAGGCACAGAACCAGCAGTACCCGTCGAGGAAGAGCCTGTAGCAGCGAGCAGACTACGAAGACCTCGGATAATGTCCTGATCAGACAGTGCAGCAGCAGAAGATCCTGACGATCCAGCCTGGGCAACAGCAGAAGACCCTGAAGAAACAGCCTGCCTACAAGCATGGTACTGCTGACGTAAGCTGGGATCCCTCTTCCAGCAGCTCGAGATATCGTGGCCAGTCTTGCCACAGTAGGCGCAGGGAGGACGAGGAGGTGCACGGGGCTGCTGAGGCTGACTCTGACCCTGGGCCGGAGGAGAAGAGAGTATCGGCGGTCCTGGAGACCGCAACGAGGCTGGCGGCACAGGGGGACCACGAGCAGACAGCACAGGAGGACCACGAGCAGCAAGTACAAAGGGAACCTCAAGAAGACCAGCACCACGAAGACGAGTCTCCTCAGCCCGAAGCTCAGCTAGTACCTCAGAGAGCGGAACACTACCACGGGCAAGCAGCTGGGCACGACGCGGCTCAAACTCCTTGCAGAGCCGCGACAAGAACTCATAGACGCGCTGAAAATCCAGATCCGCGCGTACAGTCAGATAGCAGGGACAGGTACCACACACAGCTGTACGAAGAGAATCAAGCTGATGCCAAATAGCAGCACTCTGAGTATAGAACTCATCAATAGTGGAATCACCCTGCTGAAGATCATGCTCCTGACGAACTACGGACAGGTAAAGAGCATCGCCAGACGGCTGATAGCGCTGACGAAGAAAAGTCCACTAAGCAGCAGCAGTGGGAAGACCCATGAACTCAGCAGCATACTGGGGCAGAACACTGGAAGTAAGAACAGCAGCAGCACGAGCATCCTCATCTATCCACTGAGCGAAATCAGACAGATCCAGCCGGTACGTCGCAACAGCAGTAGAATGCTCCTGGACCTTCCCGTTATAATCAGCCAGAGCAGTATCATAAGCACTCTGGGCTGCATCCTTGACCTCCTGAGTAGCATCGGAAGCAAGGGCAACCGGCGGCGGCGCAATGGGTGCCAGAGGAGCAACGGGGCGCGGCGGACAGGAGACCTCGCCAGAAAGCACACGCCAAAGACGAAGACCGTGCATGTGGACGCGCATGAAGGCAGCGAAATCAGGGTAATTCGCGCCATCAAAAATCACCGGGCAGCGAGGAATCGCAACATAGCCTGACGAAGACATTGTACCTGTTTTTTTTTTTTTGGAAAGCAAACGCACGGATAGAACAGATCGCTGGCTGAACAGCCAAACGAGCCGATCGCTCAGATCGAGTCGATCAAAGCAGCGGGCGGCCTGGAGAGCGGAAGCGGCAGCAGCGGACGACGGCCGGCCGGATCGGGAGCGGGCAGGAGCAGGCGGGCCTTGGAGCGGGCAGGAGCAGGCGGGGAGGAGGAGGTCGAGCACGGCGGCGGCGGGCCGGCGCGACAGGGGAACAGCGGGCCGGCGCGGTGCGGGCCACGGCCGGAGAGGAGGCGCGCGTGACAAGGACCGGCGGGGAGGCAGAGGAGGAGGCGCGCGTGCACGGACGGGGAGGAGGACGATGCGGCCGGAGGGAGGCGACGGAGGAGAGGTGGCGCGGGGAAAGGCAGCGGTGCTCGGGATGGTGGCGTCGGGTGAGTGGAGGGCGTGCGGAGGGCGGCCGGCGGCGAGGAGAGGGCGGCCGGCGGCGACCGGGCGCGGCGGCGAGATGCCGAGGCGGGCGGCGGCTGCGGCTGCGAGGAGAAAAGAAAACCCTATAGCTCTGATACCATGTTAGGGTAATAGATGCTTGTATTACTAGGGGTCAAAGGACACAATATATAGTACATATACAGGTGCAAATATACAGGAAACCCCTAACACATAGGGAAACTACAATATACAAATATATACTCTAACAGTAATAAGATCGATCGATTTAGACGACGATAAAGGTAGCGCTAGCAGTACTGCTCTAAGTGCTGGGCTCCATTAGCCCCAAGTGGACATTTGATGCGCCCATATTCGCCGTTGCCATTATCTCTTGTTTGTACGTACGTGGTCCACCAAGTTAAGGTAAGGTAAAGTTCAGCTAGCATATTACGATAGACAGGATAGATCGAACATGACGGTCAGTATAAGTTGTTTTTATTTCTTGGATATATACTCTATGGATGCGAAAATGTAGATCTATTGGTCTTCGACCCACAATTTAGACTATGATTTTAATTCTAATTTCCTTACAAAATGAGTGCAGAGATATATGCGATAAAAGTATTTCGCAAGATAAATAGAATAACGTATTCAAATTTCATGTAATTTAGAATAAGAGTATTTATTATATCATTTTTCCGTGTCTTCGGAAACAAACAAATCTATATGCTTGGCTAAGGCCACCAGAGATTCTTCATCGATTTCTCCGCCAATTCTCTCTTTTCCGGCAATCAATTTAACACAGAGGTGAGAGGGAGCCCTGATAAACATTTGGTGTGTAAATTGTGTACCTTTTATGTTAGGTTGGCGTGCCTTTCACAATGGTGGACCGGAAGTCGATGCCGCGACGTGTGGAATAAATGTTCCAACTCTATCCCTATCCTACCGTTGTTATTGTCGTCGCCAACGTAGCGATACCAATGGTGTGTTGGTCCCACAAAACATTGCATGGCCCTTGAAATGGCGGGGTGGTTGTTTAGTCTGTTAGCCTATCTTGGTGATGGTGATGGTGTTTTTTTTTGATAAAAGGGGCTCACCCCCGATTTCATTGAAATCAAAGTGAGAACAGAGTTCAACGCATCCCAGGTGAAGGAAAAGTTCCAACACCAGCAGTAGACAACAGGTTTAAACTGCACTTGCAACCCAGAGAAAACAAAGGACTAGATTACCACCCTAAACAGACTCACACCAGGACTACAGGCATACAGGGTAGACATCACAGAATGAAATGTTTGATCAGCTCCTTGCACATCACTGCCTGACAGTCAATAAGGGCTTTGTCCACAGGGCTGGGGTAGTCATCCTCGATCTTCTGGATGGTGATGATGTTGATGGTGCCAAGTTTCCCCTTTTTTTTCTTGGCCTTTTTGCTTGATGGTCTGGCTATGAAGCAATAGCATTGCAAGTGTATTATGAGAGGTAATGTCTAACGTCATAGTGTGTTGAGCAATCTTGGATTATCACCTCCCGGAGTGTGAGATTGAAGTGACTCTTCAACTGAGGTCACTCAAGCTTGTGCATATTTGGGTTTTCATGCACGGTTTTCGTCAAAGGCAATGTGGATAAATGAAAATCGAGATTGAAAGACTTCTCTAGAAAAAACCCACCTCAGGGAACTTTGATGTAGTTTTCTAGTTTTTCAAAGGTCTTTGTTGCTCCTGCTTTGTAGTACATTTTCTTCAATCCTCTGCCACCGTATTTATTCAGTTAATAAACTCATGTCAGATCGGGTAAAATTCCAGCGTGCGGCAGATACTGCCTGGCCAGCTATCAGTACCATTGTCGTACAACCATGTCTTCTCAGTTTCGTGTATGGCGGGGAGTTTCCAGTACATGGTGTAGGGGTGGGCATTCGGTCTTTTCGGTTAGTTCGGTTCGGTCTTTCCGGTTTTTAACAATTTCAGTCATCTAGAAATGATACCCGTAATAAATTCGGTCTTTTCGGTTTTGTGTTCTTCGGTCTTCGGTCTATTCGGTCCGGTCTTCGGTCATGACCAAATAGACCAAAATATAGGGTGCAAGAAGGGGAATCGACGCCCGGTACTGGGAAAGTGGAAAACAATCGACTGGTCTCATGCACGAGAGAATCTACAGTACGCTGGGCTGGGATACCCAGTTGTTGAGCCTAGAGACTAGATGGTATGCTTGGTTTAGTAGTTTGGCCCATAGACTAGATGTACACATAAGCTAGGCTGGCACACAAATTCGGCTGCTTCCGTACGTAATTCACTCAAAATAAAATAAAATCGGTCTTTCGGTCTATTCGGGTTATGTATAAGTGATACCCGAATTTTTAATTTAATTTCGGTCTTTTCTAATTTGCTACCCAAATTTCTAACGGTCTTTTCAGTCTCGGTCATTTCGGTTTCGGTCTCGGTCTTTTCGGTTTCAGTTTTCGGTCTTCGGTTTTTATGCCCACCCCTACATGGTGGGGTTCGGTGCGCCAAGGGTGGGGTCAAACCAAACCCCCCTAAAATGGTAACGTGCGATATGATTGTGTCCACTCCCCTCAATAATTGAGCACATATATGGCAAAATATATGTATATATCCATCTATAGTGCTTGCACTGTTGGAGGGGTACGTGCTGATGGGACAGCCTTCTCGTGTTTGCTTTGCTGGCAATGCACACCCTACAAGATACATGTGCCTAGCATTCATGCATTAGTTCATTGCTAAATTTTTTTTTTTTGCGCTGGGAAAGGAGCTTTATTAAGTAGGAATAGGATTACAATCAGCCAGAAGGTCTGCCAGAGCATTGCTAATTTTTATGATCACTAGAATTATGGTTTTCTTCATCATCTTGTCTCTTTTTAACCCTTTTTATCACGGTTTCTCGGGCATTCGGTTGCATCTTGCACAATAGCTATGGCTGGGTGTACATCATTTCTTCACGATGCATGTGTGTACATCATCTTGTCTCTTTTAACCCTTTTTTTATCGTGGGTTCTTGGGCATATATTCGGTTGCATCTTGCACAATAGCTATGGCTGGGTGTACATCATTTCTTGACGATGCAGGGGTTAGGAGTTAAATTAAAGTGATGTATGTTAACTAACCAGTACTCTCCCCATTTCAAATTAACTGAAGTGATATACTTATCCTAAGTCAGATTTTTTAAGTTTGAAGAAGTATGTAGAAAAATATATCTATACCTGCAACACCAAATTTGTTTTGTTAGATACATCGTAAAATATCTTTTCTTGCTACATATACATTATATTGTTGATGTTGACATGTTTTTTCTATAAACTCGGCGAGACAAAACAAAGTTTGACTTAGCACAAAACTTGAACTAGAACATAGGCCACATTGTAATGAGAGTGAATGTAGTGAACATGGGGCATAGGCACCCTCCTATTTGAAATGTCAAAAACATGTCCAAAAAATTCGAAACAAAATTTCCATGCATAAGTAATGCAAAACATGTGCCCTGCACATGAGTTTCAGGAGGAAATTACTGTTTACTTTGACTCTATAAAAAAGAGAAAATATCAGTGCTATATAGCAGTATATATGTGATGTATTTTTGTCTTTTTTTTACATAGGCCAAGTAAAAAGTCGTTTCTTCACGAAATTTTCTACGCACACATGGAATGTGCAGATGTACACGTGAACTATTTTTTCAGAAATTTTAAATATTTAGAAAATGCATTTCTCAACCGGGTTCATATGCCCCCATGTTCAACGTAGTATTTTCCATATTGTAATAGGAAGACCAATTTCGCTAATATGAAGCCCCAAAAATGTCCCCGTGGGCTTGTGCCTCCGTGTGTTCCTAAGTTCCTTGGCCAGAAACGGTAAGTCACAACCATTACTTCTTCTACATTAATTGTCGTTTTTCTCTGATAATGAAAGAAACTCTTTCTTCACCATTCAATCTTAAGTAATTCCAAGTGGAAATATTTTTATTCATGAAAACACACACATACAAAAATAAATAAATTGTATTTATACTTTTTCAGAATTTTGTTAGGCAGAACTTTCCTTTTATCGCTATTCGCGAGGGATGCAACGGAACAAATGTACTGTATTACGTAACATATGTGTACTTGTGAACAGAGATGTATTAGTGACTACGACTTGGCAATAGTGTCGCTTTAAGCTGGTCCATATATGCATGCACGGAGAGCAAGTTGAGAATGGTCTAATATATTCTCAATTTACTTACGGTTGTTTTTCAGGAATATTATATGTTGCACTGAGCTTCAAACTTGACATCTCTATCGGCGTAGTTCCTATATAAGGATTATATCCTTGTTTTTAACGAAAATATTAATCAAAAGTTTAATTTATTGGTCGGAGATTTTCTGAGATGGTAATTATTTTAAATTAATTAACATAAAAAACAACTGCATCTGCTCTATTATGAAGGTATAGTAGTGATTAACAGTGGGTCAAGCAAATCAGACAATATGGTTTCTGAAAAAGAAAAAGAAAAACAAGACTAAGATAAGAGAAAATAAGTCTATGCAATTTATTTAAATTATGTTTTTCTCACCAGGAAGATCTGGACGATATTGTTGATTTTGGGCTATGTGGATCGAAAGCAACGTGTGACCAATGGTTGCTGGTGTTTCATATTCGATAGGTTGGCCTTTCGTGCGCACTGTTCACGTGCGCTAAATCCTGATTAACTCCATGGGATGGACCTAACTAGTAGCTGTGTATTCTGGCATGTCTCCAATTCATTCTACGTGAACGAAATGCATAGAACTGTTGAAGGTTTAGGTCACTGGTCTATATCACTGCAACTCAACAGTTCTTCGTATTTATTGATAGTCCATAGTCCAACTCCATATATAGAAGTGTTGAAGGTTTACTAATATACTAAAAGAAACATCGATCGAACGGATTGTTTTAATTTGACGCCTTATTCGTCCGCGGATATTGTCCTGACATGTCTAACCCTCATTTATCCGTACGTACAACCCTGTCACTAAATAAGCCACTTAAAACATATTAAGATATTTCTCGCAAAAAAACACATATTAAGATAAATATCAATGTGTCATGCATAGAGGATGCTACGTTAGGATACTCTTCCTCCTAAATTACCTACAAATTATCTCCCAATTCTATTTTAGGGGATCTCTGATCTCATTGAGTGGGTTACCATCGGGGACAGTTCTTATGTCATCCCCTTCTATACATCATTTTTCACATTATGTGATTGATCCTTTATGAAGTGAAGGGATCTGCATTTTTTTAGATGTTTGGATATAATCCAACGTAATAACTCGCAAGTTTCTCTTTTTTTGGACAAATTTAGTCTCCGCTTCACATGTCTTACTTGCAAAAGTCCATTTAAAGCTAATGAAGCCACACTCTAATTCAAGAATGGTTGTGTCTAATGCTACGATGGGTTTCCATTGTTGACCGCCATCAACTGAGTACACCCTGAGAAGAAGAGACGACACGGGAGAAGAAGTCTGTACGAAGGAGCAAGGAGGAGGGACATCTCAGAGACCCCGGAGCACATCGTGTTCGACTGCCCCTTTGCTCGCCGCTCCTGGGCTGCCCTGGGTTCTCCGGCGGCTACGTCTTCATTCCCATATGGATGAGGTCGCCGCTTGTACCCTCCCTGCCCCCCTCCCCCGCTCTGCATCGACTTTGGGAGCCCTCTGTTTGTGGCTCCTTTGGAAACACCGCAATGGCGTCGTCTTCAACGGGCTCCCCCTCTCCCAAATTAGAAAATGTTGCCGTGATGACGACATCCTGTGGCGAGCGCGCCTCCCAAGGGACCACCGCAGCGATGTTGATCTCTGGTTCACTTACCTGCTGCCGGTCCGATCCTGAGTTTTTTTTTTGCCTCTATTATGTGCGTTCTGATGACCACCCCCATTTTGTTGGGTGTTCTCCCCCCCCCCCTCCGGTACTTGATCAGGTTTCCACCCTCTCGTATGATTAATGGAAAAGATTCAGGTGGGTGCTCTGCGCCTCCGGTGACCCCTCGAAAAAAGGAGGAGGGACAATACAACCATCGGTCGGGTGACACGAATCCTTTACTCTCTATCATTCTTTTCCATTTGCAAAGAAGACCTAGTACGTTTCTTGCTGGCACGTGAAATGAAAGAGGAAAAGTAAAACTTTTATCTCCTGGATGAATCGGACGGCCGGAAACCTAGGCATAGATAGCTCTGAGAGTACTAGGTCGGATCCATCATGGGGACGACCAACCGATGAGCTGTCCAAGATGCATCAAGTGGCCGGGCACACGTGGTCCGTCGATGAGGTGTGTGCAATTGCAACCAGTGTGCTCCTCGTGGTCCATTTGTCTAATAGTCTAAGGGACACCTCGAAATATATTTATATTTGTATCCGTACCTGGCCAGCTTAGGATCGAAAACAAAATAGATAAAATGCGTAGCTAGCAGAGATCCACGTCACCCTAATAGACCAGGATCGAGAAAAAAAAACGAAATAATATTGAAGCGTTCTAATGGCTTGGCGTTCGCACAAGGGCTGGTAGCATCGATGTAGCCTCTCCTTAACTTAACTTTTTTTTTTTGAGGGCTCTCCTTAACTTAACATATACTCCCTCGACCCTCCTACCTTGCGTTCTAGATTTAGTTAAAATTAATTTTATAAACTTTGATCAAATATATATGTATGAAAAAAAGAGTAAGATGTAGAATATCTCATACATATAATATGAAAATAAATTTTATGAAGATCGTAATAAAATTAGTTTTCTATTATACGTGTTGGTATTTTCTTTCTATAGGTTTGGTTCAATTTTATAAAGTTTGACTTTGATAGAATTAAGTACACATATTATTTTGTGGACGGAGGGAGTACGATGTTGGTCAAACTTTTCTTGTATAAAGAATGTGTACGTGCTACTAGTTTTATTATTTGATACACATAAATTTGTTATTCAAAAGTCTTTTCCATTTATCAGTTCAATCATAGTTTGAGTTAATAAAATGTTTTTTTACCGGAGAGTTAATAAAATGTTGGGACGTGCTGAGCGTCCCCCGGGGGCTCAAAACTTCCCAGCCCCCGGGTCCTCCTGCTGACACGTGTCCACTAAAATAGTTCAATCCCGCTTTTGCTACACAGCGTTTCGTATTTGCTACAAAATATCCCGTTTTTGCTACATTGTAGCAAAAAACGGTTCATTCAGAAAACATAAAGAAAAAAGTCTGGCTTCGTCGGAAACCTCGCCGGAGACCTCGTAGCAAAAAAATCGTGCTATTGTAGCAAAAAATCAACTTCGCCGGAGACGTCGTCGGAGACTCTCGCCGAGACATCGTCGGAAAACTCGTAGCAATTTTTTTTTTCTGTTGTAGCAAAACCATAGAATGATTATAGCAAAAAAATTGAACTTATGATGCAAATCCATATAACCGTATGGTGCAAAACCGCGGACGGTTGTAGCAAAACAATTCTCTGCATAATGCAAAACTAAAAAGCTATTGTAGCACAAAAAATTCCCGATGCAAAATCCATAAAACTATGGTAGCAACGCCGACCACATTTGGTAGCAGCGTCGTCGAGCACGCCAAGCATCACTGACCAACGTCGGTAGTATCTCTGGCTGCTATTGGTAGCATCTCCGGCTTCCGTCGTCATACCTTCATAGCACTGCAGGGCGTGGCGCAGCATCATCGCCGGGCCGAGGGCAGCAGGAGGCGGTCGGAGGTCATCATCGTCGCCGCCCTTCTCAAGCTCGAGGGGACGGAGCCCCAGACCGGGGCAGCAGGAGGCGGTCGGAGGTCGTCATCGTTGCCGCCCTTCTCTAGCTCAGGGCGTGGGTCGGGGCAGCAGTAGGTCGTCGGAGATCGTCGTCATCACCGCCCTTCTCGAGCTCAAGGACGCGGGACCTGGCCTTCCATCACAGGCCATGTCCGCCACGCGCCTCCAGTCAGGGATCAGAAGGGCGTTCGCGACGGCGGCCGGGGTCGGGGGAGGCGCTTGGCGGCGGCCGGGTAGGGGGAGGCATGCTGCGGCCGAGGAAGCGCACGGCGGCGGCCAGGGTTGGGGGAGGCGCGCGACGGTTGCCAGGATGGGGGAGGCGCGCGGCGACGGCCTCGCGGGGGAGCGAGAGGGAGGAGACGGTGTCGAGGGAGGCGCTCGCGCCGCGGTCTTCTCTTCCGATAGAATAAGGTGGGATTCGTGGTGGGCACTGCGGGGACACGTGGCGTATGCTCCATGCGGAGGACGCGAGACGTTCCATCCCCGGGGGATAAACAACGTTTCCCTAAAATGTTGCCTCGATAAAAAAAAGGCATATTCGATCTAGCTTTGCGATAAGCGCCTACTAATCTTTCTAGCTTGACCGCTAAGAAATGATTCGAGTCTGTTATGTGTGGGGCCAAGCTAGTCCGGGTTAGTATTTTGCTAATTAACCTGTTATCTATCCTTAGAGGGTGGATGAAAATTAAGATGCAAATTATATATTTAGAGTTGTTAACTAAAGAAAGTATGAGTTCCTAACTGAAGAAAATATTACTGAGCGTGTGTATTACTATCCAACCCTAGAGGGTGGAAAAGAACTTTAACACAAGCTAAGCTTGAAAACTTCCTTCGTCGGCCATGTGCCATGACGTGTGCATAATAGCATTTCAGCAATACATTCATCCATGCTTATTTGTATTATTACATGTGTTCTAGAAAATAAGCCATATGATTTAGTAAAAAGTCAAAACTTACTAAGTTGATCAAATATATACATGAAAATGTCAATTATCAACATCTATAATACGAAAGAAACAGAGTACGAAAATATATTTTGCGGTAGGTCTATTCATATTGATTTAGCGAAAATATATTTTGCGGTAGGTCTATTCATATTGGTTTAGTATTTATAGCGACTATATTTGTAAAATAAGTCAAAATTAAAACACATTGTTTTTTGACTAAATTTATAAAAAAAATACGGAGTGAGAATTAAGTTACTGCTCAGTTGGCCCACAAGTATTAAACAGAGCAGTAAAACTAGTCTCATTTATCCAAAAAGGTTGTACTCCTACATAAAAAGCAGTAAATAGTCTGATTGAATTGACCCTCTTGCTTTCCTCCTTAATTGGGGAGGCGATTCAAGATAAGTAGAGTAGAAAGGAAAAAAAAAAAGTACACACCAAATGAGGAAGGATTTTAAGGATAACCGGCGGCCACCGGCTACTTCCGGCGACCCCGCTTTCTATATATACCCGCCTCCTTTTCCACCATCTCCACACACCTCCACCCCGCCCCTTCGTCTCCGCCTCCGGCCGTCTCTCCTCGCCTCCGCTCGCCGTAGCTACAGAAGCCCCTCTTAAATATCCTTTCCCTCCAAAGCTCAGCCTTACTGAGTACTGACACCATCGGCCAGATTGGTTAGTTGTGATTGGCCCGTGATGTAAATTCTTCTTCTCGATATATATTCGTGAGCTAGCGACGCTAGCTAGGAGTAGGATCGTCGTTCCCACCTCCGGTGGCGTGAAGGATGATCTGCAAGTATTGGGACTAAGGCGGCGGCAGTGGCGATCGTGGAGGTGGCTAAATGTTCCGCAAGAACGAGTCGGCACTCTCCTGCTTCTACCTCTACCTCCTCTGGTTCTTCTTCCTGAAGAAGTAGCGGGGCAAGCGATCGATCCAGCGAGGGAGCAAGAGAGATATTCAGATTGTTTATAAAAGTTGATAGGTTAGGAGTTGGGAAGTAGCTGTTGATCTTGGCGATGGAGCAGCTGGATCTGAACATGGAGGAGAAGCCGGCCACGGTGGCGCGGAGCGACTCCGGGACGTCGGAGTCGTCGGTGCTGAACGCCGAGGCGTCAGGCGGAGGTGCCGCGCAGGCTGAGGAGGCCTCCAGCTCGACGCGCCAGCCGGCGCCGGCGTCGCGGGCGGTGCTGGAGTTCAGCATCCTGAGGAGCTCGACGGTGTCCGCGGAGGGCGAGAACGACGTGGGCGCCGCCGGCGACGACGACGAGGAGGAGGAAGCGACGCCCTCGCCTCCGCCGCCGCGGGAACACTACTACCAGCAGCACATGCCGCAGCAGCTCGTGACCCGCGAGCTGTTCCCGGCCGCCGCCGCCGCCGCCGGTGCCGGCGCGCCGCCGCTTTCCGTGCAGCAGCATTGGGCCGAGCTCAGTTTCTTCCGCCCCGCGCCGCCGCCGCAGCAGCAGCCGGACATCAGGTACCTGCAACAGGCGCACGTGCCGCCGCCTCAGCCGCCGCCACCGGCTGCGCCGCCGGTCGCCAAGAAAAGCCGGCGCGGGCCGCGCTCCCGCAGCTCGCAGTACCGTGGCGTCACCTTCTACCGCCGCACCGGCCGCTGGGAATCCCATATCTGGTTCGTCCGTACACATCCTTGCACCAACCACACCCAAAACCACCCAATTTTTTTCTGAAATATTATCAATCAAAATTTGTAGTTCTAACAAAGTTCCTCCCCTTCATTGCTGATGCAGGGATTGCGGCAAGCAAGTGTACTTGGGTGGATTCGACACTGCTCATGCAGCTGCAAGGTAATTAATTAAGATATATGATCATCATATCGCAAGTTCGCAACCACCTGTACTGAAACTCTGAAGCCTTGTCGACTTTGTTCATTTGCCCGGACCAAATTAACTGATCTTGGGATGTCCCACAGGGCGTACGATCGGGCGGCGATCAAGTTCCGCGGCGTCGACGCCGACATAAACTTCAACCTCAGCGACTACGAGGACGACATGAAGCAGGTGATCGATCGGCAGAAACCGATCCAACAAACAGATTCAGATTCAGAGTGCATTAGCACTGTTTCTGAAACTGATCAGCAGAAGGAATTCATTCTGACTCTGGTGTGTTAATTCAGATGAAGGGCCTGTCCAAGGAGGAGTTCGTGCACGTGCTGCGCCGGCAGAGCACCGGCTTCTCGCGCGGCAGCTCCAAGTACAGAGGCGTCACCCTGCACAAGTGCGGCCGGTGGGAGGCGCGCATGGGACAGTTCCTCGGCAAGAAGTAAGAACATTTTTTTTCCTCCTGTTTTTGCTGTTGTTTACTTGTTGGCATGCTAGCAATTACGTATCCATATTTTGATGTGATTGTGCTGCCCATCTGATCTGAATCTCATAAGAAAGAGTCATGATTTAGATCACCAAACACAACTCCCATGATCATGAGGAATGAATGTATTTTAAGTTATTAGTAGCTAGGTTAGTAGGTAGATAAAATGCATAGATGATGATCAAGAAGAAAGAAAATAGTAGGCAGTGGATAGGAGTCCTCAAACGCCATGCATGCTTGGGTGCAGGTACATATATCTTGGGCTATTCGACAACGAAGTAGAGGCTGCAAGGTTCCTGAGCTTGGATTCTGCCATTGATGCACAATAAAAAAGTTGTTTCAATTTTTTCCTCCATCCACCAAAGTACCGACTCGAATCTCTTTTCTCTTGTTTTCTCTTCTTCCTTTTCTTGTTCCGGAAAAATCAGGGCGTACGACAAGGCGGCGATCAAATGCAACGGTCGAGAAGCCGTGACGAACTTCGAGCCGAGCACATATGAGGGAGAGCTGCTCACTGAAGTTGCTGCTGAAGGTAACAAAACATTCGAGATGACAAATTTGATTGCTCTTTTTTATAGTTTGGCAAAAATCCTGCATTGGCAATAGATAAGCTGGTGAACTTGAATTTGATTGCGACGATTGGCAGGCGCAGACATGGACCTCAACTTGAGCATATCTCAACCATCTTCCCAGAGTCCCAAAAGGGATAAGGGCAGCCTTGGACTGCAGCTCCACCATGGATCATTTGAAGGCTCCGAACTAAAGAGACCAAAGGCAAGTGCAAATGCTTTCTTTAAGAGATTGTGCAATCGGTCCAGCTTCGCTGCTGGATTTCTATGGCTACCTGATCCACCATGTGATTGATAATTGGATTTCACTGTCACCATGCTAGTGACTGCAGTAAGATGCCCGATTGTGGCCAAGTCTTTTCCCAGTGTACTTTCACACCAATTATCTAGAACTTAAGTTCACCACCTCTGACCCACCGCCGGAATTATATTCACCACACAGTACCATGTTTACTTTTCCTGCCTGATTATTATTATTAATTATACGTTTTTCTTGCAGAAATTGTATTGCTTAAGAAGATTGTTAATTAGTTGACAATTAACTGAACAATCTTTTGCTTGTTTTGCAGATCGATGCCCCTTCTGAACTAGTCGCGCTGCCTCATCGGTACCCTCTTCTGACCGAGCATCCACCAATCTGGCACGGCCAATCATATCCCGTATTTTTAAATAATGAGGTGAGGTTGATACTAAACCATAAAACTTCTTACACCTAAAATTTGCAAGTTGGCATTTTATTGTGTGGCTGTCAGTTTAGCTCAGTATTGCATCAATGTGTCTCATTTCTTAGACCCCACAGTCCACCCATTCCCTGTCGATTTTCGGAGACATCAATGCATAGCACAAGTTTCATGTGTGGTAGGATCTTGAATTTTCAGAAACTCTCTGATTGGGGTAGCACTACTAGTCATAGGATTTTAAATATGGTCAATTTTTCCTCGGAATGGAACAACCTAGAGAGTTGACAATTCGGAATTAGCCTATTCCGATCCACTATAATTTGGTCAATATTCCTTCATTTGGCTAAGAACGTTTTGGTCTACTACTTTGCATGGTATTTTACAATAGTATGGTCACGGTTCAGAGGTTCTATTTATTATTCGTGAGAAAAAGATCTGAACCGTATCCTTACTATAAAGTATGAGTATGGCACCCAGCTTTCCTTGGGAACTAAAGAATACTAGCAAGTTGACATCTTATTTTTAGCGAGTTTGTCGCCTCATTATCATATGATTAGTATTCAGTTTTTTCATCTGCTTTGAAAAAACGGCATTGGTTTGTGAATTCTACTTTTTTTTTGAAAAAAAAGCTCCTAGACTCCTCAACCGGTAATAAACTTCAAGAATATCCTCACATGAATCGTTTTCTTATAGGAGTAATATTTTTCCTGGAAAGAAAACTCAGCTGGACATATCTACATCACTTTCATCTTGTTCAAAGAGAGACCATTTCTACAAAAAAAAAATGCTGCCAATGTTGTTGAATTTATCCTACACCAGCATGCTAAATTGTTCTTCATTTATGCAGGATGCAGCCAGAGATCATAGCAGGAGGCCAGAGGTGGGCACAGGGGGTGTTCCAAGCTGGGCATGGAGGGTGAACCACCCTCCTCCCGCAGTACCCTTACCGCTCTTCTCGTCGTCATCTTCCGCTGCAGCATCATCAGGATTCTCCACAGCCACCGCCGTGACAGCAGCCCCCGCCGCCATATTGGGCTCATTCCGGTTCGACCCGATGGCGTCATCATCATCGTCAAACCACCAACAGCACCACCGTCGCTGAAAAGAAGCCAAACTGTAAATTTTCCGGCAAGCCGGTATCTTTTTTCCCCTCCGGCATTTCTGCGTTTTCGGTCTTGTGCCGGAGCGCGGCTTCTTGTAGTGGATTGGATTCATGACTGTATTTTCCATGCTGCCCAAGTGAAACGTTCCTTTTCTTCTCACTTTCTGCACCAGCCGGTCCGATCATTCTCACTATCGAATACTAACCTCACCATCTGAGATTGATTTATAGAGAACTTTACCACTGAAATTCAACAGTACAGGGACCATAAGATAAGAGGAACCTTTACTTAGGGAATTATTCCAGTTCCTTTTTTTTTGCTGTCTGTGGCCCAACTACCACTGTGGAATTGTACTGTTGTTTGTTCTGGCGCTGTACAAGGTTTGGCTCTAACGGATGGCAAAGCATTTGGTGCAGGAATACAATGCTTTGAATTAAAATTTGACATCATATAGGACTTCATGATCTAGAAAAAAGAAGAAATTATACTTGACACTTCTTAATTTGTAGCCTAACCGGCCGTCTAGCAGACCCCGTAAAACAGGCCCCCGCTCGGATTTTTCTCAGTTTTGGATACGGGGTGGCTCTTCGCCCCCTACTTGTGAGGGGTGGGAGAGGAAATACGGGGCAAACCCACCATCCAATTTCAACTAGCGCGCGCTGAAATTTCAGGAGATACCAACTGCTTCAGTGCGAGCTGCGGCCAAATTCCGGCGAGCTGCGGCCGGGGCGGGGCGAGGCCGAGGCTGGGCGAGGCCGGGACGGCCGGAGGCGGGGCTGGGCGAGGCCGGGGCGGCCGGAGGCGGGGCTGGGCGAGGCCGGGGCGGCCGGAGGCGGGGTTGGGCGAGGCCGGGGCGGCCGGAGGCGGAGCTGGGCGAGGCCGGGGCGGCCGGAGGCGGGGCTGGGCGAGGCCGGGGCGGCCGGAGGCGGAGCTGGGCGAGCACGGGGCGGCCGGAGGCGGGGCTGGGCGAGGCCAGGGCGGCGTGGGACGGGGGCGGGGCGAGCACGGCCGGGGCTGGGGCGCGCCGCCGGGGGCCGGGCGGCCGGGGCGGGTGGCAGGGGCAGGGCCTGGGCAGTGGCTGGGTTGTGGCTGGAGGTGGAAGAAGAGAGGAGGAAGAAGAGGAATTTTTTTTTTTTTTGGCATATTTTAGGAATATGCCTTTTTACAGTTTAGGGATACGGGGTCTGCTAGCTCGGACTAGTTTTTGGCCGGTCGAAATCGAATACAGGGCCCTCTACTCGTGTTATACGGGGCAGAAATTTAGGGGGTCTGTTAGACATGCTCTTACAGATTATGACTAGAGAAGCCAGTTCCTCAAAAGAAAAATATGTGATTTCCGATGGAAAAAATTTATCATTGTGAAATGGATGATTGCCAAAAAAAGGTTGAAGGGCACAAAGGTGCCCATCAACCAATTGCATGGAACAAAAAAAGAAACTTGATAGGCACTAGAACAGTTGGATCCGGACAGTTTCCTGTGCAATTTCTTCCGGAAAAATTCAGCAACAATCTTTTCCAGATTCTGTCACTGGTGGAAACAGTAGCATGGAGTGGACATATGACCGGCTGGATGCAAGCTACTGTGATTCTGCCAGCTAATTTATAAGCCGACGGCATCGATCGAGTCGCTGGACGATCAAAAGGTTAGCCAGGGAATCTGTCACGTGAAATGGCACATTTTTTCGACAGCCACCATACGCAATACTAAGGTCACTTACTAGCTTTTTTCTAAGAGCATTTTATTACTGGCTAGATAAGATAGAGAACTTTTTTTTTCTGTGAAAGAGACGTATGCATAGATAGATAGATAGATTCCCTCCAAAAAATGCATCATGCACACTCGTGTGCATCTGTTCTACCAGAGTGGCTTGCGCGAAGATGAATTTGACGTGAATTTCGTAGGAAACAATTTAGTTCCACGGCAATTATAGGAAAACTCTACGGTAATGGGTGTTCGATTCGAGAAAAAAGGACTGGCAGCTTCGATAGCTGGAGATGCATGCATGGTACTAGATATACTGGCATGCATCCTCCAATCCCATGGTTGTCTTTGCGTTTGTTTACTTCATTACTTGCTTCCATATGCATCTAAAGGTGTTCTGTTCAGCAAGCAAAAGTTGAGACACACAAGTTGGCATTAGATTTCTTGGTTTCAACTATACTATGGAAGCAACATGAGATCTAATCGGAAAGAAATCTCCACCAAACGGAATCACTTGAAACAACAGCGATCATACATGCTGCTTTTGTTAGCAAGACGTGGAAATTTTGTTCTCTACAGAAGAAGTTTCACCTTAAAAAACACTTGCAGTTCTTGCTATTCTTCAATTTTGCGTTATAGTCAGATTTGGGTAACAGTAATATAGTACTCCCTCCGTTTCGTAAAATGTGTCGCCAGAAAACAGCTTAACGAGAAGAAACCATACGTACTCGTACGACTATTTTTACGGATCAGAGGGAGTAGTTCGAGAAAGCCATATCGTTTTATTATTCATGTAAAAAATCCTTAAAAATATAAATGGCAAATCAGTATAAATAATCTCATCCAATCTGTGTTTGCGATAGTCAAACTGGTCATCAGCTGTGTGGAGAAACAAAATATCTTCTAAGATTGATTTGGTGGCTACAATAATGCAACTTATAAAATCAAGCAAGCATACAATTTCTAAATGGCTATGATAACTGTCGTACAGGTGTCGACGTGTAAGATTATAGTATTTTTGATGCCTTCGTTAGTTGTGACATTTCATTATTCGTTCCAAGAAAGGATGCCTAAAGATAATAATTCAAGGAACAACTCCACTAGATCACCGACAAAGGACCATCTCATTACCATGGAAAAACTAGCTTAAAACTTAAGTACAACCACCCATCTTCAACACCAAGACAAATACAACCACCCATCTTCATTTCATAAAAAAACCTTTTTCTCTAAAAAAATATGAAGTTTGACCCAATGAATATGGCTTTTAGGAAGTAAAATACACAATGAGATGGTACATAATCTATACGAAAAAGCATGTTCACTGAGACACAACATGCACATCTCAAAGAATTGTACTTGATATTAGGGCTTTAATGCTAGTGACAGTTTGTAACGGTCTCGAAAGAAGAACCACTCTCTTATGCGTAGTGTCGACAAAAGTAAAATAAATAAATAAAGTCCAATTTGGGTTTTTTAAGGATTGGAGATGTCCTAGTTTTTTGCTTCCATGTGGTGGGTCTCTCTCTCCTTTTGGCATGATTCCTTGAGAGGGAACATATTATATTTTCCTGCATCGTAGAATTGCGTCACTGCTTACGTTAATTCGCAACCTGATTGTAATAATTTTATTGCATGACATGGATCGGATGGAGATTAAAATATTACTGGTGAGTCGCACCAGTACTATATTAGGCCTAATGCCATTGTTTATGTTGCATGTTGATTGATGATTCCTTGTATTGGTTGTACTCGAAGGAGTTCTTTTTAAAAGCTGGTCTTGTTGTTTGTACTATGCTTTGTTTAATGGGGATAATTTTGTGTACCCTGCAGATGTGTAATATACTATCAACAGAACCCATGTACTACTTTTAGCATACGCACAGCCCCTTGTAAAAAAAAGGTCCATTCTTAATGAAGCTGGTCATCATGATCTGGATTTTGTTAACCCATTGTTAAACAATTGCATTATTCCGTTGTGCTAGGTGGCGTCCATGAAGATTGGAGTTTGCTACATAAATAGTTAAGAACA
Source organism: Puccinellia tenuiflora (assembly GCA_012064385.1). Classification (NCBI taxonomy): domain Eukaryota; kingdom Viridiplantae; phylum Streptophyta; class Magnoliopsida; order Poales; family Poaceae; genus Puccinellia; species Puccinellia tenuiflora. The sequence goes on along the minus strand of QRDG01000299.1, from coordinate 2,133,285 downwards.
TTAAATCCCATTTGAAACACGATTTTCTTATCAACCTTTCCTAGTATTGAAATATTTCTAGTGAAATTCTTCTCATATCCTGAATATGATATTTAGCTGAAATTCTTCTCATAACCAAGAGGCAACATATATGTGCGGATGACATACGTTGAGTGAAATAATTTCACATAAATATCATCTACATTCTGGCTCAGTATATAATCATGTGCTCAGATTTGTCAGATTCTGTATTTTTTGTTCTTCTAATGGTGTTACTTGTTAGTGCACCGACTTGATCTATACTATCCATTATAAACCATATATTTAGATGATCTTATATTGTTAGACTTTGATCCCGACAAAGAAAGAGATCATGTGAAATTCTACTCCCATGAGTAGAGCTATCTAGAAAAGCTTACAACACAAAATAATATTCAGATAACATTTCAGTTTGATGGCGACGGGGCACCAATACTGATTTTGCGCAATCCATCGCCATCGCCCTACAATATGATATAATCCTCGAGGTAGACCGTGCCAGCACAAACTACAAAAAATAAAGGAAAAGTTATTGGTAAATCCTACATTAACATCCATGTATTTTCTCTGCAATTAAACAGGAATTTGATGGGAATTACACAAATAATTGCAATGGTGACTTGAGTATTTCAGTATCCAAAGAGACCCGAAGTTATATGATTTGCTTAAAAACTATCATGTTGACGTGAAATCCATTGATTTGTATTGAAAGGTGCACTTTGTGAAAGAACTTCCCCTTTAAACCAAATAAGAAGCTAAAAGCGTCTTATGGAAAATTCGTATCGAATTTCTCCTAGACCTATATTTTTTTATAGCTCGCCACAGTTCACACTTCACAGTCCATATTTTCTTGAGGGCTCAAACGGGCCATATTGTTGGCCCCATTTTATATTCTTCGACCCATAACAATGTGGACATATTGGGCTTTGTACAAAGTCCGTTCCTCAAAGCAGTATCAGGTAGGCAAAGATCCATAACAATGTGGACATATAGGGCTTCAAGCCTATCGCGACACAACTTAATGTGTTTTTCCAAACATTAATGCGCCCCATTTAATCGCAGTGAGGCCCATTACATCAACATTGCAGTACAAGCCTCTCGACCAATTTGACGACTGGAACGTCTTCCCCACACCCGCATCTCCCCCAGCAGAACCCTCGCCGCCGCCGCCTCCCTCGCCGACGATGACGTCCATACGCAGCGCGGGTGGCGCGCTGCCGCCGATCCGGCTGGCGGTGGAGCGGGCGCGCCAGGAGGTGCTCCGGCGCGAGCTGGACGGATGCCAGCTGCTGGCGGGCATCTGGTGCCACGGCTTCACGGTGGCTCAGCTCCGCAGCATCCGCGCGTCGCTGCCCCCGACCGCGCGGCTGGTGGTGGCGAAGAACTCCGACCTCGCGGCGGCGGTGGAGGGCACGCGGTGGGAGTCGCTCCGCCCCGTCGCCCGCGGCATGAACGCGTGGCTCTTCGTGCGCTCCGACGAGATCCCGCCGGCTCTCCGGCCGTACCGCGACTTCCAGAAGGAGTGGCGGCTCCAGCTCAACGACTTCACCGGCGCCGTCTTCGAGGGCCGCCTCTACGGCCCCGACGACTTCGCGCAGCTCGAGGCCATGCCCACCAGGGTCCAGTCCTACCAGTACCTCCTCGGGTGCCTCCAGATGCCCGCCGTCTCCGTCCTCGCCGCTCTCCGCGCGCGCCAGGAGGCCATGGCGCAGGCTGAGAAGCCGCCTGCCGAGGAGGCGGCTCCTGCTCCGGCGCCGGAGAAGTGATCCGTCTGTCGGCGACAAGGTTTCTCTCTGGCTTAGTTGCAGCTTAAATGAAGCCCATTTTTTTTGGTTGCAGATTTTGAATTCAGCGTAGTAGAGTACACCCGCAAATTGCCATAAGGATGCATTGCTCTGATGTATCATCTGTTCTTGATCTGACATTGGAATGGGAAGAAATGTGTTGTTCAATTGCCATACACGATGATTCAGACTTGAGTTTGCACCAGCATTGTATTACCTAAACAGTTCATCCTTGTCACTTGTGATTATGCACTAAAGAAACTTGCAAGGATGTTATTGTATTGTATACTGATCCGTCTGACGATGGTTTTGTTGAGTTTCAGTTTACTAATGCCGGCAGAAATAAGTTCTTTGTTGTGGTAGATATATGCCAATATTCGTTATAAGTTTGTGAAACCCGTTAAATCGTAGCGATGCATTCCCCTGACATATCATGTCCTGCTGACCGATTTTTCCTGGGAACAAAATGTGATGTTATTGGATATATTGCTGAACAGCTCATCCGGTCTGATGGCATTTAGTTTCAGGTGCAAATGGGCTGCTGCGGAAAATTTGCAGTTATTGGAAATTCCAGGCTCCAGGTTCAGTGTCATCTGCAGTTGGTTGCTCCATTACTGTACAGTCAAGTGTTCAACTATTTCACTAGCGCTGGTGGATGCACTAGTGATTTGTCATATTTATCCATTCATTACATGTTGGAATTATCTACGGAAGCAACGCTGGATACCGGCAAAAAGAAAACGCGAGTTAAAGGAGGAACAACCTGAGCTGGGAGCACATATTGCCCCTCAGGTTTCTCTGCACCGGGCTGGAAAACTGCAAAGCACACTGGAAATGTTGTGTTGCCCGGTGTGCTGGCACTGGAAGTGTACTCGGCTCCTACTCACTATACTGAAAATTACAAGTGCTGGTTTTTGGTCAACAGAATATTGTGTTTGACTGATCACCATTCTCTCCAGTTTGAATGTCCAG
>QRDG01000299.1:2105090-2126389 GCA_012064385.1 Puccinellia tenuiflora | reverse complement strand
CCAAAACAAGGCAGTGTCCCCTTTTCCAATTGAAACTTTGGTGCATGCATGAAAAAGGGCCATATCCGACTGATCGCATGGCACTTTCGTTCCAACCCAAGGTCTGTTCTTCTCCTTCCACTCATACCACGGCCATCGCAGACATATGGCACGACTGAAACATTGCAAGTCAAGAACTCCGAGGCCCCCTGCAGCTTTAGGTCTGCAAACAGTTCGCCAATTAACCAAGCATATGGCTCTGTTTTGATCAGATTTGGATTTCCAAAGAAAGTCTCGATGGATTTTGTCAATTCTTTTAAGAGCCCATTTGCCAAGTTGCAAAACTGTCAGCATATAGATTGGTATAGCTGAAAGCACCGAGTTAACCAGTTCTAGTCTATCCGCCATGCTCAGAAGCTTGCCACGCCAGCGAGGAAGGCGTTTGCTCACCTTGTAGATCATTGGCTGAATTTCAGCCTTGGTAAGTTTCCCGTGGTGCATTAGTAAGCCCAAATATTGGCAGGGGAAGCTGGCGAATGGAACAGGCAAACAATCCAGTAGAGGAGCAATGTCAGATGGCTAACACCTAATGGGATAAACAACACATTTTTGTATATTCACTTTTAGCCCGGAAACCTGTCCAAACAGAGTAATGAGCTGTGCAACTTGGTTGATGTCACCAGCTGTGGCGTTGAGGAAAAGACCAGCATCATCAGCATAGAGACTTGTCCGAAAACGAGCCCCAGGCAACTCCATAGGCGAAAGGGCTCCCATCAGCTCAGCCCTTTGCATCATCCAGTGAAGGGGAGCAATCGCAATGGTGAATAAAATCGGTGCCAGTGGATCCCCTTGGCACAGCCCCCCCGGTGCGAAATTTGTTGCCCAAGTTTTCCATTGACAAGAATCTTGGAAGTGGACGAGGTCCAAATTAAACGAATCAAATCTCGCCATCTGGGGCCAAAACCAAGCCTCTCCATCACCTCCAGCATGTACTCCCATGACACTGAATCGAAGGCACCAGCAATATCAAGTTTCAGGAAGAGAGCAGGCCGGTTTTTGAGGTGAAGCTCCTTAATTGCATTTCGAACATAAAGGTAATTATCATGAATGCTGCGGGATTTAATGAAAGTACTTTGGCTATGAAGGATCATGTCATGCAGGAAAGGCGCCAACCGATTCGCAAGCATCTTACAGACCAATTTTGCAACAGAATGCATCAAGCTGATAGGGCGATAGTCTTTTATTTTGCATGCATCTTCTCCTTTTGGCAACAGAGATATATGAGCAGAGTTCAAGAGGTTCCAACGTCGCCCACATAGGTCATGTAGCTGATTGATGGCAGAGAGCAAATCAAGTTTAATGACAGTCTAGCATCGCTTGTAGAAAAGCAAGGTAAACCCATCAGGACCTGAAGCTTTGCCATCTGTAGTTTTCCTAGTAAATTATTGGGATAAGGTACACATAACATACTTAATCATTTCTTTGGTGAATCACTAAAGCACACACATAATACAGTACTACCTTGGTGAATTAATCAAGCACACACATAATAATACCATATTCGAGAAGGAAGGGGACTCACCCCAGATCAGGCCTGCAGTCGGGAGGGACGAGGCAAGAGAAAGGGAGTCAGCATCTCATCGAGAAAGCGGCATCTAGTTGGTGGGTGAGGTCAAATGCGGAGTAGGAAGTGACCTCAGATCTGGAAAATAAAATCGCAAAGGCAGTTGAGCACGAGAGAGATAAGAGAAGGAGAATAGTGAGGCCGAGGAGAGTAGACCAAGGACTGAAAACAGTGGTCCATGGAGAGTGGAAGGGCTGGTGTGTGCGGATTAGAGGAGCACATTAGGGTTTCCTGCTATGCTCAGCCCTACTCTCGCCCCAGATGAGAAATGTATTAACCTTGCGGGCACGATACCCTCGTTAGAGGGATCGGGTTCGTGTTATATAGGGGTGGGAATAGCCCCCACCGTGGCTTACATGAGAGTACCGTATAGATTGGTATACTATACCATATTTATACAGTAAACGGTTTACATATTCTAACAGCCCCCATTAATCTAAACTGCCTTCAGATATAGATTACGTCTAAACTCATGAAGACTAGCAACAGGAAGAACCTTAGTAAATCCATCAGCCAGTTGATCTTTGCTTGATATGCACTTGATCTCAAGTTGTTTGCTTGCCACCCTTTCATGAACAAAGTGAAAATCAATTTCTGTGTGTTTGGTACGTGTCGTGGTGTGGACATATGCCTAAGGGAAGGCTTGAGTGGTGTGGGAGCAGCTAACACAGCCGGCGGCATCTCCAGGCGGGATTGGGCACAAGCATGCAAGCTAACACAAGATGTACCCAGGTTCGGAGCCCTCATGGTGAGGTAAAACTCCTACTCAAGCCTTGCTCTTTCTTATTATGAGTGGACAGGTTACACATTAGCTCCTCGAGCTGTATGAGAGGCTAGGGTTCCAGGAATCGACCGGTTGGTGAGTGTTCTAGGGTTTCCTTTCTCCCTCCCGGATCCTCCCCCTTTTCTCTCTGCCCGCACCCCCCTTACATAGGCTTGGGGGGTTGCTGTACATGCGTGGGGCCGGCTGATTACACACTGACTGTTGGGTCCGGCTGCTCGACCCGGCCCCGCCAGGTCTGGCTACAGTCTTTTTCCTTCCCACAGTGTTCTTCCATCAGGCACAGTGGACGCCGCACGGTATGGAGGCGCCGCTGTCGGGGATGTGCGAGGCCGGGTGGCGCGCTTCCTGTCCTGCCGGCTCCACTACCGCCGGTTCCGAGTCGGCGGTCTGCTGCACGCCCCGTACTGTTCGTCGTGGAGGCAGTCGTGGTCGTGGTACGGGCGACGTGCGGTAGGGCGGCGGCTCCCTGTAGCCCACGTTGCCGTGTCGGAGACCTAAGCCGGCTGGCGCGAGCCGGCCTCCTTCTTCGTCCGGCTGCTGGAGGCAGGCGGATGCCCCTTCAGCCGGATTGGCTTCTTCCCTTGTTCTCCAGCCAGATAGCTTTGATATCACACTTAGGCAGGTCCTTGACCACCCGAGGGTCATCCCCCCGACACTAGCCCCCGAACATGTTGGGGTTTGTCCGGGTGGCACGGCTGGGTAAGCGCCTGCGTGTTGAAGTTGTAGCGGCCTTGCTGAAGTTGCACTTGTCTTGGAAACTTGTCGTAGCAGATGTCGTGGCCGGCCAGGAGTGTGCTCCCTGGAGCTCTTTGCCGGGCTGGCTAGAGGTGACATCAGGGATGATGCCGGCCCATCCCATCGGCCTGCCACCCCACTACCCGGCTGGGCACCGCGACGCCTCGGTTCCTGGTCGTGGGATCTTCTGTACCACGAAGCGACGGGCCCGACGGTAGTGGGATCGTTTGTGTCGGTAACCGCCACCCATGACCGGAAGTTGTCGGCCACGTGGCCCACGTCGTGGGCAGGATCCCAGGGGGCGGCCTCCACCCTTAAATAGGCCGCCCGGCCTCCTCCTTCCTTTCTTGCTTCCTCTTGCCTGCGCCGCCACTTCCCTGCTCGCCGCCGTCATCGACCTCGCCCGCGACTGCAAAGCACGCGTCGCCGGACCTCTGTTCTTGCTCCGCTCCTCCTTCTTCCTCTTCTTCGTCGACCGCGCGCACGTGCCGCGGCATCCTCGCCACGTCACGAGCACGCGCCTGTCCGTCGCCCGCCGTGCTTCCGACCTTGCGCTGGAGACTGACATGGCCGCCGGTGAAGGAGATGGGGACTGGAGGGGCTCCATCATCACCGCCGAGACCGTGGCGGCGCTCCGGAAGAATGGGGTGCTCGGCGTCGAGGAGGACGTCGAGGTGCGCGTCCCCGCCGAGGACGAGATCCGGCCGGCCCCCCGCCACGGCGAGGCTATCATCTTCGTTGACCACCTGGAGCGTGGGCTGGCCCTCCCGGTGAGCCCGTTCTTCCGCCAGTTCCTTGACTACTTCAACCTCCAACCTCACCATCTTGGGGCGAACTCCATCGCCCAATTGAGCTTCTTCGCCACTCTCCGCAAGGCGTACCTGGGCATCCAGCCTAGCCTCGACCTCTTCTGCCGGTTCTTCTTCATCCGCGGCCGACTGAAATCCTTCGCCGATGGCAGGACGGAGCCGGTAGACTGCACCAGCGCCGTCGTCTACAAGCGATCGAAGATCGTCCTGCCGGCCTTCAAGACGCCGGACTCCATCAAGGGCTGGCAGCAGACATACTTCTACATCCGCAACAAGAAATCGGACGAGGACCGGGTCGGTCTGCCGGCCTTCTCCTTCGTGCCTTTCTCCAAAGCCAACTAGGACGGGAAAGGCCGGCCCGGCGACAAGGACGTCGACGTGATGGTAAGGCGGGTGGACGAGCTGGTGAAGGAGGGCCTGCAGGCGGTGGATCTCACGATCTGCTGGCTGTATCGCCGGGTGTGCCCGCTGCAGAGCCGGGCACACAAGATATGCCATATGTCGGGTCGGTGGGATCCCACCCGGCTCGCCCCCACGAACTATACCACTACAGCCCTGGACTCCTGACTGCGGATGATAACCAAGGAGCGCGTCGCCGAAGACTGGCAGTTCGGTCTGGCGCCTTATAACCGCAAGCATCCGCCTCCCCAGGTATGTTTCCTGTCCTTGTTTGTTTGTTTGTTTGTTTGTTGTTGTCTACGTCATCGACCCGGCTGATTCTGGCTTGGCGGTGCATGCAGTTCTTCCGGATCCAGGCGATCGAAGACGGGCCGGACGGGCCCAAATTCTTGCCCGACCTTTCGAGGCCGATCCGGAATCCGACTGTCGAAGGAGAGGACGTCGTCGCGGCAGGCGGCGAGGGTGAGGACGACACACCGCCGACTCACAGCGAGGGGTCCCAGGAGCCGGTGGGACCCGGCCACCAGTCTGCACCGGCTGGAGGCGCGCATGGATAGGCCGGGCCGACTGCCCGCGGTAAGCCGGACGATATTCATGATGTGCCCGTAGCCAGGCAACCTGTCGAGGTTATTGATCTCCCGGACTCTGATGCGAGTGAGAGACCAGGGGCTCCTCCTCAACCGCCTCCACCAAGCGCTCGAGGCCGGATGAGGTGGTCGACAAGCCGGCTGATGCCGGCTGTCGTGGTATTGTCAAATATAGCCGGGATAGGGGTGCCATCCGGCTAGGTATACACGCCGACGGTAGAGAAAAGACGTGGGGGGAGGAACGTAGCGGGATTCCGGTGACGGGATTACACAGTTTACCCAGCTTCGGATCACACGACGGTGGTGTGATCCTACGTGCTGCTATAAATCACTATAAGGCAATATCGCCGGGTTACAATGATGTGTGTATAGCCTTGGTAGTATGAGGCTGTGGAGATTGTCTCTGCCCTAAGGTGTCCCGTAGGCCAGCTTATAAAGGCGGCCAGGCCTAGGGCTTACAAGGAAAGTCTACCGGCATAAGGAAATAGGAGTCCTAGACTAATACGGCTTAGTTGTCTTCGTCTTGTGCGCCAAGTCGGATGGTTACTGGGCCTTCGTCTTGGGTCCTCCTTAGCCGGCTTCGCTTTGTCCTTGTGCTTCAGCATATTGGGCCGCCCGGTAAGCCTGTCGGCATTACCACCAGTGGGCCACCCTGGTATACTGGAATATGTACATGTCGACGATACCCCTATTTGGTATATCCTCGACATTAGCCCCCGAAAAGTTTTGAGTTCTCCAGCGGCCGGCTTCTTCGACGGGTTTGAAGTAGTTTCGCCTTTGTTTGTCTTGTCTTGTTTAGGCGGATGTAGAACTTGAAGCTTTGCCGAAGAAAATATCCGACATGTACTCCGAACTAACATCGTCTTAATTGACATTTAAGACAGATTGACCAGGACGTCCGGACTGATCGATTTTTAATCGTGCCGGCTTATGTCCAATGGAACTCGTCCGATTTTCATGCTTCTGAAGTAGGCCGCGTCCGGTCTGCTTTCAGAATTGAACTGTGCCCGCTGGTGCCGGCTTTATTGTCCATTGGGAACACAGTCAATTTGCATGTCTCAGAATCGAGTTTATTCCAAAGAATGGATGAAGAAAAAATCTCCGTCCAGGTGGATGTAGCCCCCGAGACTCATGTCGGCTTATGAAGTAAGGCGGCATGAGACTCAGAAAATCCGATGGCTGTAGCCCCCGAGCGTCGAATCGAAGTACTCGAAAGTCGGGTCGATGCTCAGCAGAACTTGCGTCATTGTAGATCCAATGGTTGTAGCCCCCGAGGCTCATGTCGGCTTATGAATTATGGCGGCATGAGACTCGACGCAGCCCCCGAGCTATCCGTCAAAACTGTAAGTTTCGACGGACTGTAGCCCCCGAGGCTCATGTCGGCATGAGGCTTGATGAGAACATCTCGCCGGGTAACAGGGCGCAACGCCAATCTGTTTAAAACCCAGGAGGCGGCTGAAGACAAGTCGGCTTGCAGGAGACGTCCTTGATGAAGCGACAATAAACCACCTGTAGAATAGACAATAACTGCATTAAACTATACTTTTAATGCAAGCTGAACAATTCTAAGGCCTAAGCCAACAGTTTTTTCAACAAAAACATTGGGTTGCAGATTATCTGCGGTCCGCCCTTAAGTTTTCTGGCTTATGCACTTTAGCCATATTTCGTGTGTTAGCAAACCTCTAGCACGGAACGTCTGCTGGGCAATAGGGATGCAATACCAAGCTGTTTAGACCTAGAACAAACGCCGACTTTTGGTGCCAAAACACCTACTTAGGCGACCCATCACATAAGCGATCAGATGAATACCTTTAGGCGGACAAAACATTAGTTTGTAAGGCAACATGGCCAAAAAGCATAAGAAACATAACCACTAGCACGAAGCAAATTCGGGTTGACATTGATAGCTTAGTATATATGATCATCGGCGGATAGTTCATTTGGAACCCGGGCTCCAGGGAGCCCGGTTTTTCAAAATGAAAAAAATCGGCATTTTCAAGTTTCAAAAAAATCTGAATTTTTTTACAGATGTTGACAATGACATATTGCATGGCTGTGAAAAATTTCAGCCCGAGATATTTTGTATTCCGCCCTACACAAAAAAGACAAATCTGGAAAAATTTGAACTGTGCACTATTCACATCTCAGATCCAGAAATTTGTCATTTTTGTGTAGGGCGGAATACAAAATATTTCGGGTTGAAATTTTTCACAGGCATGCAATATGTCATGTTCTACATCCACGATTTTTTCACATTTTTTTGAAACACAAAAATGCGGTTTTCAAAATTTTGAAAATACCGGGCTCCCTGGAGCCCGGGTTCTAAATCACCGCACTCTGATCATCGGGAAATAAAAGATGGCATGATCTCACAGAGCGAACCAGAATTTATTTCATGAGCATATATAATGTTAACGAGAGAATTGCTGAAGAACTTACCTTTTTGGTGCTCTTGGCGTTGATGACCCATAAGCCGGGATGCGGCGTTGAGTAGGCCGCGATGACAAATTAAGTCGGACCGCGACGACGAGTAAGCCGCGACGGCAATTAAGCCGGACCACGACGACGAGTAAGCCGCAACGGTCAATTAAGCCGGACATGGCTTAGATGACGATGAACTCGTCTAAACCAGTAGAGAGAAAAAAAATTGATTTTTGTCGATTGCGACGTAAGCCGGAACGACGACAATAATCATGACGGAGAAAACATCGTGCCACATTAGCAATTAAACTAGAACGCGAAAAAATATCATGTCACGTTGGCAATTTAAGCCGAAACATGACGATGGATACGCCGAAGAAGCAACATGCCGCGTCGGCGATTTAAACCGGAACGCGACGATAAATATGTCGTAAACACATCGTGTCGCGTTAGCAATTAAGGTAGAACACAAGGATAATCGTGCCGAAAAGTTAACATGCCGCGTCGGCAATTAAACCGGAACGCGACGATGAGTACACCCAAAAGGCAGCATGCCGCGTCGGCGATTAAACCAAAACGTGACGCTGCGTATGCCGGGAAAACATCGGCACCGATAAATTCTCTTAAGCCGAAAGTGAACGGGTCGCGTTGACCGGTAACTCGCTGACCGGTCTAGCCAAAACTGACAATTTTTTGGATCGTACGTAATACTTCATGGGAGAATATCTTATTTGCTCCTTTGATGGATCGTACGTACCACACCTATGGCTTGACTAACAAACCGATTTGGTAAATTCAAAAAAAAAAAAACAAACCGATTTGGTGTTTTCAAAAAAGTGTTTGTGCTATCTGATCAGGATTTTTGGTTCTCCGAGTGGTCGAATTATCAGCTTTCAGGACTTGCGCCCCGGGTGAGATTAGATGTGGTCTAATCGCCGGCATCCTGTCTTCTTTTCCGTAGCCAATACGGGTCTGGACGAGTCAGTCAAGCGGCCGGAGTATGCGAGTGCGTGGCAGCCAATCATCACTGAAAAGCAAAACGGCACGCACGTACGTCAACAGCTGGGAGGCTAGCAAGCAGCTTGACGTACTGCAGGTAACCAACCAGAAGCGGCGTGCGAGAGCAGCTGGCAGGCGGAACGCGGACGAGCGCGTTCTCACAGGTCAAAGCAAACCAGTGCAGTTTTCAAGATGCGATCTTGGGAACATGACCTTCGTTAGCACGTCCACTTATGATGAAGTCGAGAATTGCCGACGTAGACGGATCGGCCAGATGCGATCTGCCGTCCGGATCTTCTGTCGCCGACGTTGCTAGGCCATCGCCGCTAATCGGAGGAGGATCACGCCTGTGTTGAATGACGGATGCGGATTCGTCGCCTTAACCCTGAGGTTGCTTGATGATGATGCCGCCATGTTCGCGAGGACGCGTGAGCCTCCGCCTCTGTTGATGACGAATCTTGAGCACGTCGAATCGGATCAGCCTGCTAAACGCGATCTAACCGGAGATGATGATGAAGGATCCCGCCCGGATCATTGCCTTGACGCCTCTCGCCTCACAGTGGGCGCCAACTGTCGTGGTATTGTCGAATCTAGCCGGGATAGGGGTGCCATCCGGCTAGGTATACACGCCGACGGTAGAGAAAGACGTGGGGGAGGAACGTAGCGGGATTCCGGTGACGGGATTACACAGTTTACCCAGCTTCGGATCACACGACGGTGGTGTGATCCTACGTGCTGCTATAAATCACTATAAGGCAATATCGCCGGGTTACAATGATGTGTGTATAGCCTTGGTAGTATGAGGCTGTGGAGATTGTCTCTGCCCTAAGGCGTCCCGTAGGCCGGCTTATAAAGGCGGCCAGGCCTAGGGCTTACAAGAAAAGTCTACCGTCATAAGGAAATAGGAGTCATAGACTAATACGGCTTAGTTGTCTTCGTCTTGTGCGCCAAGTCGGATGGTTAATGGGCCTTCGTCTTGGGTCCTCCTTAGCCGGCTTCGCTTTGTCCTTGTGCTTCAGCATATTGGGCCGCCCGGTAAGCCTGCCGGCATTACCACCAGTGGGCCACCCTGGTATACTGGAATATGTACATGTCGACGATACCCCTATTTGGTATATCCCCGACACCGGCACCGTCGAGAGTCCGTTGAAGAAGAGGCGGCTCCAGGTGCCGAATGCCCCACGAAGCCCGTCGCGTAAGTGCCTTTGTCCATTTGTTGATGCCTTGTTCGCATTTGTTCATATATATTTTCTTCAGTCCTCCTAGGTCCATCCATGGTGGGACAGCCGGCACCATGGCAGCCGAGCCGGATAGCCCGCCGAGGGCTGGCTACGGAGCCCCGGCTAGCGACGGATCAGAAGCTGACCCGCGAGCCGGCCAAGCACAGCCGCCAACCGGCGGTGATGGTGAAGGCCGAGGTGAGACCGGTCCGGGCGGCGCGAACGGAGAGCGGCCGACTCCAGAGCAAGAGCCGGCTCCGGAGCCGCGGCCGGATCCCGTGGTGGCCCGGACGCCTTCTGCATCCGCTCCAGGTGCTTCGCTGGAGTTGGTGAGGCGGGAGGATGCAGGTCGCTGGCTGGAGGGCCAGGAGCGGCAACCGGCGGATCCTTGCGCTTTTGCCTAGGAGTTCGAGATCGGGCTGGGAGTTCAGCTCTCCGACTTCAAATGCTTCCGGGAGGCGCTCGAGGTACATCGCTTTCCTTTGGGCTGCCTGCTGGAAGCCGGCCCTGGTGTTGACGTTGATCTTGTTTTCAGTACTCGGAGCGGACCCTTCGCGGCAGGATCCGGGAGCTCGAGCGGGAGCTGGCGGCAGCCAAAGGTAGGCAACCGCTGTTTGCCTGATGGCCTTCTCTCTGGGGACTGACTCTTTTCCTGGCAGAAGCCGCCCCCTTGCAGCGTTCGCAGGCAGACTCGGATGCTATTGCCCGGCTGGAGGCAGAGGTGAAGCGCCTCGCCGAGCAGGACAAGAAGCATCAGGTGGAGCTGGACGACCTGGCCAAAGCTAGGGCGACCGCTGACAAGGAGCATGCCGACCAACTGGAGGCCGTCCAGAAGGAGGTCGACCAACTATAGGGTGAGGTGGCCCGACTGCAGGGGGTCGAGGCCGAACAGCATAAGACGGAGAGGGCTCTCCAGATGCAGCTAGCCAGCTTTGCTACGGCCTTGAAGGGTAGGCTTGCTTCTCCCATCTGGCTTCCTTTCTTCATTCGGCTTTCTTTTATCTGATATTGCTTGCTTGACTACAGGCTTCTATCCGGCCGTGGAGGAGGAGGCAAAGAAGACCAATCTTGCATCCATCGGCGTGGATCCCAACGAGGCGGCTATGTTCGCCTGCTGGCCCACCGTCCGGGAGGTCTTGGCTCAGTTCGGGCATGAAACGGTGGCCCTGGTTGCGGCCACTCGCGAGGTGCTCCAGGTCCTCTGGGCCAACGACATGGCTCCGGCGGTCATCTCCAAGCTTGCGGGTCAATTGGCCAAGTCCCCCGACCGGATTCTTGATCTGCAGGAGTCGGCTGCGCGTGGGGGTGCTCGGTGGGCCATCTCCCTGCTCTTGTCCTGGTATCCAGATGCTGACATTGAGGTCTTCAACAAAGGCCCGCGAGATGGCACAGACTACTCGGAGCTCCGGCTGCTGAACGGGTTTCACCGCACCGCCAGCACCATTGCCGAGTTCATCGATTTTGATGACTTCATCCCCGCTTACGTGGATCCCAAGGGGAATAAAGTCAAGGTGAATGAAGGCAATGATGTCGATGAGGACAAGGGCGGCTGCTCCAGCCAGGCGGCCAAGGCTGACGAGTGAAGACCCCGGGATGCCGGGTGTAGCTGTACTTATGACTTGAACTTATTTTGACCCAGGGATGCCGGGCGTAACTGTAAAACTTGCGACTTTGATCTTATCGGCCGGCTGCTTGTTAGCCGCTGCCTTGTGTTTACTGTCTTGCACTTTCTGTCTTGCACTTTACTGTTCTGCACCTTTTCCTGACCGGGTGGAGGTCTGATCCCATCCACCGAGTCCCACTAGGCCCCGAAATTGGGGCTGGCTCGCGTAGGGAGCCGGGCCAAATTTGCTAAACAAGAAGCCTTTCATCTTTTTTTTTGCACTTCTTCCCGGGGTGGCCGGGTGGAACTCTTTTTCCTTATCCTTGCTTTCTGAGGACTAGCCCCCGAAATTGGGGCCGGCCCGCGGAGGGAGCTGGGTCGAATTTGTTCTTCCGTCCTTTGGGTGGTCCTCCGGCCCGAAGGAGATGGGTTGCTTGGACCAGTTCATGAGCTGCTGTACATCCGGCATGACGGCATGGACTTCTTCCGTCCGCCTGCACTGGCTGCACTTGTCGTTGCGCTCGATGACGGAGATGATGTAGGTCGCGTCCCTGTTGGGGAAGTTGTCGCGGGAGCCACCTGCGGCGTCAGCCGGCCGCTTGCCCCGGTTGTCGCGGTCATTGCCGCCTGGAGGTGGAGGTGGAGGCGGAGGCGGCAATCCCAGGCCCCTCTGGACTTGTCCCGTCCAGCTGCAAGAGGTGGTGGTGTACTCAGCTGGCTTTCCTGGCTCGCTATTCCATTTGCAGGGGCCACGCATTGCGTCCTCGAGCATGAGCCTGGGCCGGGTGTACGGGCGGCCTTCTGGTCGGGTGTACGGGCGGGGAGGGTAACGGTTTTCACCACGCGGCGCCTGCTGGTTTCCTTCGGCGACGGCGACAACGTACCGCTCGTCTGACATCACCCCGCCCCTCTTCCGGTTGTCGCTGTCGTTCGGCTGGCCATGATCGTCGCGGCGGTCGTGGTTGTCGCGATTGTCGCAGTTGCGGTTGTTGCGGTTGGAGTTGCTGGGGCCGGCTCGCTCCCGATCAGGCTCGTCGGTGATCGGCTGACCATTGTTGTTCACCCGGATAGACTTGACCATCGCCAAGTCGGCCATCGCATAGGCATCCGCGATGGATATGAGCTCGATCATCGTCTGGGGGTTGACCCGGAGGAGCTTGTGCTTGAGCAGGGTGTTGTCGCGGCAGCCGTTGGTGAAGAATTCGTTGGCTCTCGGTGACCCCCTCGAAAGTGTTGCGTAGGTTGGACCACCGGGTAGTCCCTTTCGCCTAGCTTCTAGATGCAGACGGCCAGGTGACGCGGGCGACCTGGCCGCCGGTAGGTGCTGGCGAAGTTCCAGATGAAGACCTCCTCGAAGTCCAGCCATGAGTTGACGCTGCGTACCGGCAGGCTGTTAAGCCATGTACGTGCGGAGTCCCGCAGCATCAGCGGTGCGTAGCGCATTGCCACTCGCTTGTTGCCACCTGCGATGGAGACGACGATGCTGTAGTCGGAGAGCCAGTCCTCTGGCTTGCTGGTGCCGTCGTACTTGGGCGTGTCGCGGGGTAGGGCAAAGCCTTTGGGGAAGACCTCCGTCGCGATGCGTGGGATGAAACAGGGATGCCCTCCATCGTCTTCTTCCTCCACCCGGCGGAATTCTTCTAGCGCGTTGATGCGGTAGCGGGCGTCGTTGCCGGCCTCCGGTCCCAGCGGGCCAAGCCTGTTGTGGACTCTGTCTTTGCCGGCTACTCGTGGAGCCGGCTCGCGATCCTTGCCCTTGTCGTTCTGACTGCCTCCTGCAGCCGGCTCGTGATCCTTGCCCTTGTCGTTACGATTGCCTCCTTCAGCCGGTCCGCGGTTGCGGTCCGGGTGCGGGCCTGAGTTGACGCTGCGTGCCCGGTGTGCGTGAGGGGAAGAGGCCTGGCGATCCTGCCGAGTCGCGCCGGCTCGCGGCGGGCCGGTTGGTCCGCCATCCGGCGGCATTTCTCTAGCCAGACTGTTGGTAGCGGAGCCGGCCTGCTGCCGCTTGTAGGAGGCCTGCATCCGGTTGGCGGCACCGACGAGGTCTAAGATGCGTTTGTGTTGCAGTCGTAGTTCTTCCCCTTGCAGACCGGCAAGCTCGGCCGTGGCGGCTTGCGCCGCCCTCATGTTTTTCGCGGGGGTGCTATAGACGGGTCGACGGAAACCTAGGGGAGCGGCCGGATTGGCGTCGTTGTCCATTTCACTCCCGTGGTTGCCTCCGCGGCGCCTTACTTCCTCCACCCGGCTGGGGTGAACCGACACCGGGGTGAAGCCATGAGCGCTGTTGTACTCGCAGACCTGCGCCTCCAGCCGGCGCTCCGTGGTGGTGACGGTCTCAACCTCAACGCCGTCGAGAAGACGTAAGCGTGATGCGTCAAGCTCCGCCGTGGCTGCTGCTGGGTCGGCGTTGGCGATGATGGGCGTGGAGAGGCCTTGGATGAGAGCCTCAACGGGGCTCGGTGCGTTGTTGCGGACGCTGCCGTGCGGGTCGACGGGTGCGATAGTGGTGACCATGACCTCCGCGTAAGCGTGAAGTGTGGGGCCGCTTTCGCAGCTAGCCGTCTCGAGGAGATGGTCAGAGCAAGCCTGTACCACGGCGGGGTACTCGGGGGTGACGACGACATAGATGCGATGCTCGCCGAAGCTGATGACGGTGCCGCCCTCGGGGAAGGCAAAGCCGGCGAAGCAGGCGGCGTTGTTGGCGACAAAGTCGATGGAGCCGAAAGTGGTGACGAGGCCGGTGGCGACTCGCTCGCCGAGCCGGCCATGGGATCCCGTGCAGAATGTGACTCCAGCCGCTGTTTCCTGCCCCACGGTGGGCGCCAAATGTCGTGGTGTGGACATATGCCTAAGGGAAGGCTTGAGTGGTGTGGGAGCAGCTAACACAGCCGGCGGCATCTGTAGGCGGGATTGGGCACAAGCATGCAAGCTAACACAAGATGTATCCAGGTTCGGAGCCCTCATGGTGAGGTAAAACTCCCACTCCTGCCTTGCTCTTTCTTATTATCAGTGGACAGGTTACAAATGAGCTCCTTGAGCTGTATGAGAGGCTAGGGTTCTAGGAATCGACCGGTTGGTGAGTGTTCTAGGGTTTCCTTTCTCCCTCCCGGATCCTCGCCCTTTTCTCTCTGGCCGCACCCCTGTTATATAGGCCTGGGGGTTGCTGTACATGCGTGGGGCCTGCTAATTACACACTGACTGCTGGGTCCGGCTGCTCGACCCGGCCCCGCCGGGTCCGGCTATAGTCTTCTTCCTTCCCAGAGTGTTCTTCCATCAGGCATAGTGGACGGCACACGGTATGGAGGCGCCGCTGTCGGGGACGTGCGAGGCCGGGTGGCATGCTTCCTGTCCTGCCGGCTCCACTACCGCCGGTTCCGGGTCGGCGGTCTGCTGCACGCCCCATACTGTTCGTCGTGGAGGCAGTCGTGGTCGTGGTACGGGCGACGTGCGGTCGGGCGGCGGCTCCCTGTAGCCCACGTTGCCGTGTCGGAGACCTAAGCCGGCTGGCGCGAGCCGGCCTCCTTCGTCCGGCTGCTGGAGGCAGGCGGATGCCCCTTCAGCCGGATTGGCTTCTTCCCTTGTTCTCCAGCCGGATGGCTTTGATATCACACTTAGGCAGGTCCTTGACCACCCGGTGGTCATCCCCCCGACAGTACGAGCATGAAATACCGGATTTGCAGACAAATAGGTAGCACCCAAATTGTCACACCATAAACATGGTTTCTCCTCCAATTTTACTCCAAGTTCATGGAGAAGAGCTTCAACCCAAATAATTTCAGCTGTGGCATTGGCAATTGCTTTGTACTCAGCTTCAGTGCTTGATCTTGAGACAATAGGTTGTTTCTTACCATTCCAAGAGACCAGATTCGGTCCAACAAAGATGGCAAACCCTCCTGTGGAACGTCTATCATCAGGACATCCAGCCCAATCTGCATCTGTAAACTCACTCAACAAAGTAGAGGAAGATCTTTGGAAAGTTATGCCAAGCTTTACACTATCACGAACATATCTTAATATCCGTTTGACCGCAGTCCAATGAGATGTCATAGGTGCATGAAGATATTGACAAACTTTATTTACCGAAAAGGACAGATCTTGCCGTATCAAAGTAAGGTATTGGAGACCACCAACAATGCTCCTATACCGAGTGCTATTTTCTGAATCAAGAGGATTACCCTCATTCAAGGATAATTTTTCTGTGGATGAAAGAGGAGTAGGAGCAGCTGAAAGAGCATGTTTTTCCCCATGTGTGGTTTTGCTAATTAATGACAATCCTTAAGGACTAATGTTTGCTTTGAGTTATACTTGTAGGTTTGGTCCATATGCCATGCTTGATCTCCATATGTTGGAGTCAAGGCTAAAAGAAGAAGATTACATGTTGATCAAGGCTAAGTGCAAGATTGATCAACACACAAGGCTAGGGATGTACCATGAGGGATCGTATGATCTCATGGTATGGTAAGCAATTGTCAATATAGCCTTGTGAACTAACCCATCATCTATGTGCTTGTATCTCTATGTGTGGTTAGGTGTTTCTCCATGAGCATGCAACGAAAGCGTTATCCTATGTAGCACATCGAGGATGGCGTCAAGTGGTGATCGTCCTCAAGATAAGGGTCGGGTGTAGATATGTCGAAGAGCGCCTCTCCCATCTTGGTGTATGGGGGAGCAATATGCGAGTCTTCACCACGCGGAGCGCAATCAAGAACGGTGGTCCAACTTGAGAAGCCCAAGATCGTCATCATCTAGCTCAAGTGGATTATGCGCAAGGCAAAGGTATGATCTTGATAGGGTTTCTATTTTACCGGTCTCATGATGTTAGTTGAGAGACCGGGTTGTAGGATAGATGGCCGTACTATCAAGAGGGGCTCTCGAGCGAGTATCTTGATCGTATCGTTCGTAGAGATCTCAAACCTTTGCAACCTTGGCATCATCTTTATAGGTTCTTATTTGGCTCTTATCATGGTGTGGTCTTGGTGCTTGTCGTGCTCGTCATGACACGGACAAGTTCACCGAAAACGGATTTCGTATGCATCTTCTCTTGCGTTTTCGGTTTTGGAGATTTTGCCGATCCATCCGGGCGGAAGGTTTCACTCTTCCATTTATTAGCAAAATCTCTCATGCTTGGTTTCAAACTGATAGGGAGATAGTCTTTTTTTTTGCATGCATCTTCTCCTTTTGGCAACAGAGATATATGAGCAGAGTTCAAGAGGTGCCAGCGTCGCCCACCCAGGTCATGTAGCTGATTGATGGCAGAGAGCAAATCATGTTTAATAACAATCCAACATCGCTTGTAGAAAAGCGAGGTGAACCCATCAGGACCTGAAGCTTTGCCATCTGTAGTTTTCCTAGTAAATTATTGGGATAAGGTACACATAACATACTTAATCATTTCTTCGGTGAATCAATCAAGCACACACATAATACAGTACTACCTTGGTGAATCAATCAAGCACACACATAATACCACCATATTCAAGAAGGGGACTCACCCCAGATCAGGCCTGCAGTCGGGAGGGACGAGGCAAGAGAAAGGGAGTCAGCGTCTCATCGAGAAAGCGGCATCTAGTTGGTGGGTGAGGTCAAAAGCGGAGTAGGTAGTGACCTCAGATCTGGAAAAAATAATCGCAAGGGCAGTTGAGCACGAGAGAGATAGGAGAAGGAGAATAGTGAGGCCGAGGAGAGTAGACCAAGGACTCAAAAAAGTGGTTGATGGAGAGTGGAAGGGCTGATGTGTGTGGATTAGAGGAGGCGTTAGGGTTCCCGAGCGGCTGTCTTAGGGCATGTGCAGTAGTTCCGTCGGCCTGTGTCTGTAGCATAGCTCCATGTTACCTGCAGTCTATATTTCGGCAGACAGACCTGATCAGTTTTCAGTTTCTCTCTCCGTCACGTCATTAATTTTCCTACGTGGCTGGGGTTACAAACGGCTGATTGTACATCAATGCACATGACCTTACCTTCGGTCGTGCTCGTGCCGTGTCCTCTCGCCTCCTAATATTTCTAAATTTCAATCTGAAATTTTCCTAGTTACAAATTCACCAGGTTTTTACCCCAACATATGAGGATAGAAACATTCACGTTTCATAATATGTTTCAGATATATGATCTCCACCGCCGGTGGGTTCATCTGTCAGTCTATATGTGTGTGTGTGTGGGGGGGGGGGGGGTTGGGGGGGGGAGGGAATTTCTTTTGAATATTTTTTTAATACGGAGGCAAAAGATATCTTATATATAAATTAAGAAGAATGAAATTGACCAGTTTAGCGAAGAACCATTACAAACGCTCTCGCAAACAATCATGCGAAACGATCATCGCGAGGGATCTGGCTGCCAACACAATTGACACACACACATCCGTAGTGTGCTTGTGAAGACTACACCGTCCCATGCCAAACATCCGGCCCTTCACGTAGAACACTGACAACTCCGACTCTGATGACGAGTTCCGAAGACGAAATGTGCAGGACCGCGCAGACGAAAATCTCCATGACCGAACCACCTGTCGCAGCTAATCGTTGCCACTCGCCAGCCAAGGTGGCAGCTCTGACTTCATAGCGAGGGAAGTTCAAGAGGAAAGACGAGTTGAACACGCTGGAACAAGATCTTGTCGCAACAACACCATCTCTCATCACTGTTGTCGTTTTCCGTGCTAGCTCGGTTGTGGAAATGGGGAGAGAGGTGGGGGAGAAAGCCCAGGGGCGGTAGGATAGGGGAGCAGCACAAAGGCGAGATGTGGATTTGTTTTCCTGAGCAGCAAATTTTTTGACATACAAATTCGTGAGTCTTGTGGTAGAGTGTCACAATATTTTTGGGTGAAATGTTTGGTGGGTGCAGCGAGCATGTGATACGTGTCAAACGTATCTATAATATTTTATTGATCCATGCTAGTTTTGTGATATTGTCACATGTTTCTATTATCATATTACATCATTTTTATGCATTTTGTCGGACTAACCTATTGACAAGATGCCTAGTGCCAGTTTCCTGTTTTTGTATTTCAGAAAATTTACTTCTGAAAATATTCTTGGAATTGGACAAAAATTTATGGGGAATTTTTATTCGACGGAAGGCACCAGGAGACTAAAGGGCGACCTGGGGGCCACCCACAAGCCAGGGGCGGCCCCCTGCCGCGTCCCTAGGGCAGCCTGCGGGTGGGACCCGCCCCTTCCCTGTGGGCACCCCCTCGCCCCCCTCTGACGCCTATAAAATCCCAATTACCCTAAAAACGTCGGGGCAGCCATTATTTTCCAGAGAAGTCACCCCGACACGCCGTCACCGTAAACCCTAGTTCGGGGGTGATTCTAAAGCTGATCCCGGCACCCTGCTGGAGGGGAGATCGATCCCGGAGGGCTCTTCATCGCCATGCCTTCCTCCGGGATGATTTGTGAGTAGTCCCACCTTGGACCACGGATCCATGGCAGTAGCTAGATGGTAGTCTCTCTCTCTTGTGCTTCATGTCTTATGATCTTGTGAGCTGCCTAACATGATCAAGATCGACTATTGTAATGCTATGTGATGTGTTTGCTGGGATCCGATGGATTATGAAGTTATGATCAGATTGTGCATGATTCTTATATGTTGATTTATGTTCTTGCATGCTCTCCGATGTGCGTAGTTACTTTGGCCAAGTGATTGTGTGTATCTCCAAGAGGGAGTATTTATGCTAGATAGTGGGTTCATGCCCCCTTTTGTTCCTGGGCACGAGTGACAGAAACGTCTAAGGGCGAGGGTGTGCTTTTGCTACTAAGGGTAAAACAGTGGTGTTGATGTCTATTTTGATATTAGTATTGTTTACTTCATGCGCTTTACTTAATGCAATTGTCTGTTGCTTGCAACTTAATACCGTTGGGTGATGGGCTGGATAGCGATCCCATGGTGGACTTTTTTGACAAAGATGCAGTTGGACTCAATGGTCTTTGTTCATTGTCGTGATCACTACATAAATATTATCATGTTCTCTTTGTCATAGCTAGATTAATTTTGTGTTATAATCTTGTTAATTGCCCAGCTGTAATTTGTTTACCCATCATATGAGTGTTTTATTTACTTGACAGACTCCACTAGTGAACCCATGGCCCCCAGTCCATCTTTTTACATTGATTGCAACCTTTATTCATCAGTTTTCATCATCATTACTCCACTGGTCCATTTTCATATTTTCATGTATTTCACTATATAATTAACCGCTTTGTTTTCTGCGAGACCGGAAAGATTGACAACCTTTCCGTCGTTGGGGGAAAAGTATTTTGGTTGAGTGTGTGCAGGTCCACGTCTATTAAAGATTAAGCGCCAGAGATCTTCAACATTCACTTTGCTGTTGATCTCAAAGTCCTACTGGTTCGATAAACCTCGGTTCGTTAACGAGTGAAAACTGCTACTTGCTACATCCACGCCTTCGCTTGGGGCACCACCCAACGCATCATTCACTGATTAGCAAGCTCTTTTCTGGCGCCGTTGCCAGGGACTTTGGAGCTACAACAAGGGGAGTCTCATACTCTCAATCACTTTCCTTTGTTTTTGTCTCGCTTGACTTTGGAGCTACAGCAAGGGGAGTCACAATATTTTTGGGTGAAATGTTTGGTGGGTGCAGCGAGCATGTCCCTGTATTTCCGACCTAGAACTTGCTAAAGCCATTACTGCGCGCATAGAAAAACATCGATATTTGCACAAACAAAAAAAACATTGATATCTTCTAATTGTGTATGTCTCCCTCTAGATGATTCAGCCCTACTCTCACCCCAGACGAGAAATGTATTAACCTTGCGGGAACGATACCCTCATTAGAGGGACCGGGTTCGTGTTATATAGGGGTGGGAATAGCCCCCACCATGGATTACATGAGAGTACCGTATTGGTACACTATACCATATTTATACAGTAAACGGTTTACATATTCTAACAGACCCCCTTAATCTAAACTGCCTGCAGATTTAGATTACGTCTAAACTCATGAAGACTAGCAACAGGAAGAACCTTAGTAAATCCATCAGCCAGTTGATCTTTGCTTGATATGAACTTGATCTCAAGTTGTTTGCTTGCCACCCTTTCACGAACAAAGTGAAAATCAATTTCTATGTGTTTGGTACGAGCATGAAATACCGGATTTGCAGACAAATAGGTAGCACCCAAATTGTCACACCATAAACATGGTTTCTCCTCCAATTTTACTCCAAGTTCATGGAGAAGAGCTTCAACCCAAATAATTTCAGCTGTGGCATTGGCAATTGCTTTGTACTCAGCTTCAGTGCTTGATCTTGAGACAGTAGGTTGTTTCTTAGCATTCCTGTCGGCACAGTGGAAACCAGGGTACCCACAGGCCGGCCTGCCAGGGCCCACAAGATTCTTTGGATGATTTTCTCTAAGGACCAGGCTCTCCAAGCCTGGCAAGCTTCGCGAGGTTTTCTCCCCTCGCGAAGGGTTTTTCTCCTCACCAAGGGTTCTTTCCCTCGGCGAGGGATCGCTCCTCGACAAGGCGTCTCCGACGCCGCCCACAATTCTACTAAGGACCGAGCTGAAGGGCTTGGCGAGGCCTTTCGCCTCGCGAAGCGCCCTCCTCGTGAAGCCATCTCCGCCCCCGCGGCAGAGCGCACATGGGCTCTGCGCCGGGTGCAGAGTGACGCGCGTGCCTGCGCGCGATGACGACAACGCCGCAGTCGCCGTTTCCGTGTATAAAGCAGTCAACAAAGCGGAGCCAAGCAAAGCGGACAACGAGTATTGCCTCTTTGGTGACAAGGGAGCAGTCTGCAGCTACGCTCCAAGGACGACGTCACTGTGGGTCACCTCCCACCTCGGCAAGCGCCAGCCCACTGTCCAGCTGGTCGGTGCCCCTTTTCAGCTTTGGTGACGCCGTTCCCCTGCCGTGGACCGCGTCCACGGGCTTTACCTTTGTGGTAGACCTCACCTTTACGGTGCACCGCGCCTCCTCCTTCGTCGTCATGTGGTAGCCCTTCCCGCCCAAATGTTTGGGCAGAAGAGGCCCAGGGCGCCTATAAAAGGAGGGGAGGCACGCCTGTGCAAGGGGTTCCAAGATTCTAGAGTCCAAACCCTAGATCTAACGACGAGCAAGTAGCCATTGTAGCCACCTTGAGCTCGACAAGCTCTCCCCTTGTACTGTAAACTCTCCAAGCAGTGCAATACAT
>QRDG01000299.1:2066872-2102521 GCA_012064385.1 Puccinellia tenuiflora | reverse complement strand
ATATTCTTATCGTCATTAAAATGCACGATGGAGAAGTTCTAGTTTATGACTCACTAACCACAAAGCCTCTAAAGTACAAGCACTGTTTTGATATGCTCAAAAGGTAATTTTAATTAATTCTTATCGGCTTCATCGTTAATTTGATGATGTCACTCTTTTATTGATTTTCTTTGTCGGGCAGCGTATGGAAACGTTCATCGCGGAAGATCCGGAAGGTGGATGGAAACCGAAGCTGATATAGCGTCCGAGAGTAAGTACTACTATATACCTAGCTACGTCCACACACATTTATCATACTTGATTATTGTTGATTGAATTATATTCTTATACAGAAATGCGAGCAACAACCACAGGGGACTAATCTATGTGGTTACTATGTTTGTGAGAACATTCACAAGATTGTCAACGAGAGAGCGAATAGTAATTCAATAAAGAGGTACGTAAACAATATTCACAAATTTATTTTGTTACCATCAGTTCTGCTGAGTTTCAGTCATAATTGTTTTATTATGATTTGATACATACATATACACATGACTCAATGTATTCATTTCGATCTCATTCATTGCAGTTGGCAAGAAAGCGGGAGAAGCTCCCCCGAAAGCTCCGCTTCCAAGCAATTAGCGAGGAATTGGCGGGATTTTTCATTCGGGAAGTCATACCTCCTTCCGGAGAGTACCACCTTGTTTCAATATAGTATGCCTGAATGTAATAGTGAGCTAGGAACATGTAATATATTGTATGTCTCGGAGAGTACTACTTAATTTGCGATCTTATGTAATTAATTACTTTTGTTATATATATGCACCAAGTTGATATGCATCAAATTGATCTTCATGTAGATATCTTATATATTCCAAACGCGTTTCTTGCGCAATCGAAGCGATACTGATACAACGAACGGTCCAAATACAGACCCTATAAACTCTGGATTCTCTGCGTTTTGCACGGCAGAGAAATGCACAATTCTCTGCCGCGGCAGAGAGTGCAGGTTTACGGTCCCAACCCTTTGGTACCGGTTCCTGTTACGAACCGGTACCAAAGGTCTCCAGCCCTGAGGCTCCCGGCCAGCCCACGTGGAGGCCTCTGTAGTACCGGTTCCAGACTAGACCGGTACTAAAGGTTGTGGCCTTTAGTACCGATTAATTAGTACCGGTTGCCTAACCGGTACTATAGGCACTCTGGAACCGGTACTAGAGCTTGTTTTCCACTAGTGGTATGGCTTAGTCGGCAAGATGGATAAAGCACTTGGAGTACTTGATGTCATGGAATCAGTTGGCATTGAGCCTGATGTTGTTACTTACGGTACACTCCTTGATGGCTATTTTAGAAATGGAAAGACCAGTGATGGTCTGACTCTATTCAGGAAAATGTCGTCTAAACCTGATACAGCTACATATGGCATCATACTGGATGGGCTATTTAATGCTAGGAGAACTGATGATGCAAAGAAAATTTTCCATGAGATGGTCGAAAGTGGAATAACTGTGAGCATTTCCATATACAATATAATTTTTGGAGGACTTTGTAGAAATAATTGCGCTGAAGAAGCAATCGCTCTGTTCCAGAAATTAGGTGCAATGAATGTGAAGTTCGATATTACAATAATAAATGTGAGGGCGGTTCCGAAATTTTCTCTAGTTTTTTTTTGAGGTATTAAACGCATTTTTTTGACGTCGTATGCAAAAGTTATGGCCGTTTTAATATTTTTTCACCTACTTTTGGAAAAAAAGTCAAAATATGTATTTTAATTTTTTCCTAACAACTAGACCATAAACCTTCCCTATATCTTAAAGGATTTTATTTTTTGAATTTTTTATCATTTTCTTTCACTTGGTGCAAAACTGAAAAGGCGATCGCGGGGGGGGGGGGGGGGGGGGGGGGGGGGTGGGGGTGGGATCTGTTTTAATCAATTCTGTGGCGCATGGAGCAAGGTGCGCCACAGAAATGTAGCTTTCTGTGGCACATGTCCCAGGTGCACCATAGAAATCAAGAATTTAGTGGCGCACGCCGAGAGGTGCGCCACAAAAATTTGTTTAGTGGCGCATGCAATACTGGTGCGCCATAGAACAGCATTTCACCTATAGCTAGTTTCCTATTAGTGGGCGGCGGCGTTTGTGTCTTGGGCGATGGCGGCCGAAGGAAGAACGGCGGCGGCGGTGGTGTTTCGTGGATCGGCGGCTAGGTTTAGGGAAGAGGAGGCTCTGATACCATATTAACCTTGCGGGAACGATACCCTCGTTAGAGGGATCGGGTTCGTGTTATATAGGGGTGGGAATAGCCCCCGCCGTGGCTTACAAGAGAGTACAGTATAGATTGGTATACTATACCATATTTATACAGTAAACGGTTTACATATTCCAACAAAATGAACGAAGCACCAAAGACGCCAATGATCTCCACTTCCCTTCCAACACTTTCAGTACTCCTGTAGCTCTTAATAAAAAATGGATCCAACCTTCGCTGCCGCGTTGCGGATCTCCCGGTTTTTCTTGACAGCGTAATTCCATTGCATCATGTACAATAGTAACATTTTTGTTTGCAGAGGAAAGTAAGTGACAAGCAGATGCTAGCCTTCACTGCTTACTTCTCTGCTAAACCTCTGGCTTCTCTGTCGGCGTCCGGCTCAAACCAAGTCTTAAGAAGTTGTCATTGTACCTTTATTGGGTAAGAAGTGTTGGCACTAAGCCATGCCGTGCGTGGTGGTGACTGGCGTCCGTGCGCCATGTCGCAGTCCATGTCGAGCGCGTGGCTGGGTGCGTGCGTGTGTGCGTGCGTTTACGTGTGTGTTTGTTAGGTTGTTAGCGAGGGAGGACCAGATTGTGCAGCTCGAGCAGGCCGCACGTTGTTCGCGTCAGTGCGCTGTGCGCGGCGTGTGCGTGAGTCGAGGGTGTGCAGATCATGGCGAGGTGGGTGCATGAGTGCGCGTGTGTGTGCTCGTGTGCGCGGGCGTGGCCTCGTGAGTGCGAGCCCGAGTGTCTATAAAACCCACCCCCTCTGTACTCCATTGTAGCATCGAGTTGGAGCTCGACAGAATCAAAAGAAAGGACGTCAGTGCGGCAGCGTTCGTGCGCTGAAAATTTCTGTGTCCACTCTTCTTCTTCCTCCATGAGCTGAGAGTGAGAGAGAAGAGGGCTAGGGCCTGTTGGCAACTACATTTGGTATCAGAGCGAGGCGGCGTCCCGTCGGCGGCCATGTCCAACGTCCCGTACGGCGCCGGAGGGAGCACGGTGTCTCTCCCCGTGCCGATGCTCACCGGTGTCAACTACACCGTGTGGGCGATCAAGGTGGAGGCGAACCTCAACACGCAGGGGCTGTGGGAAGCGCTGGTTCCGGCGGAGGACTCGGCGGCGGCGGTCATCGCGAAGAAGGACAAGCCGGAGCGCTTTTCGAGGACATCCTGCTGCAGGTTTCGTCGAAGAAGACGGCTGCAGAGGTGTGGCGAGCCTCAAGACCCGATTCGTTGGCGCGGATCAGGTCAGGGCGGCTCGGCTCTCCACCCTCCGCGGCGAGTTCGACAGCCTGGAGATGGCGGACGGGGAGCAGCTGGACATCTTTGCCGGCAAGATCAGCAGCATGGCAGCGAGGTACGCCAGTCTTGGCGCGACCCTCGCCGATGCGGCGATGGTGAAAAAGCTCCTGGACTCGGTGCCCGATCGCCTGTACACGGCGGTGGCCGGCATCGAGCAGTTCTGCGACGTTGAGAAGATCTGCTTCGACGAGGCGCTCGGGCGGCTGAAGGCCTTCGAGGAACGCTCGGAGCGGCGCAAGAAGTGTGGTGGCGGCGGTGATCGTGGCGACGGGCAGCTGCTGCTCACTGCGGCACAGTGGGCGGCAAGGCGTAGCGGCGGCAACGACGACGACGCACGGAGCAGCGCGGGAGCAGAAGGCAGTGGCCGCCGTGGCAAGTGTCACAACTGTGGCATCCGCGGCCACTTCGCCCGCGACTGCAGGAAGCCGAAGAAGGAGAAGGTGTCGAAGGAGGAGGCACTCCTCTGCGACGCCGGCGACAACCCGGTTCTCCTCTAGGTCATGGCTTAGGGGGAGTATGTTGGCACTAAGCCATACCGTGCGTGGTGGTGACTGGCGTCCGTGCGCCATGTCGCAGTCCATGTCGAGCACGTAGCTGGGTGCGTGCGTGTGTGCGTGCGTTTGCGTGTGTGTTTGTTAGGTTGTTAGCGAGTTAGGGGGAGGACCAGGTTGTGCAGCTCGAGCAGGCCGCGTTGTTCGCGTCAGTTCGCGGCGTGTGCGTGAGCCGAGGGTGTGCAGATCATGGCGAGGTGGGTGCGTGAGTGCGCGTGTGTGTGCGTCGTGTGCGCGGGCGTGGCCTCGTGAGTGCGAGCCCGAGTGCCTATAAAATCCACCCCCTCTGTACTCCATTGTAGCATCGAGTTGGAGCTCGACAGAATGAAAAGAAAGGCCCGCGTTCGTGCGCTGAAAATTTCTGTGTCCACTCTTCTTCTTCTTCCTCCGTGAGCTGAGAGTGAGAGAGAAGAGGGCTAGGGCCTGTTGGCAACTACAAGAAGAAGCTTCATAGCTAATTTGCTTGTTGATGGATGCCGGCATGAATGAAGGCCCCTCCCTGCTTGGGCACAAAACTCAAACATTACGGCAACTAGCTGATTGGGACAATTTTTGTAATGGAAGATAGAAGAGAGTTTCAAGTAACAAAATAGGACAACACAAAAAGTGTCACGTACTTGTTTGTTCTGGTGGTTCTTTCCAATTATTTTTCAAGGAATTTACCTGGAAAATGGCACAATTGTAATGTTATGCAGTTTTCTAGGGATAATATTATGCAGTTCAGCATGCATAAACCATTACATCAAGGGAAGAAGAGGCGCTCCAGGTTCTGTCCCAAGAAACCCCATGATGAAGCAACAACGCTATAGCTCCTCAAATTCCACCCGTCATATCCATCTACCGCTCATAGAGACCACATATTCTTGCACTTGAGAACTGAGGCCATCCGAGTGCACGAGAAAGTCATGCATCTCACGAGCGATGGCAATTCAAGAGCATCACATTTGTTCATTCCAAGGCAAAACTAGAAAGAGACTCATCGGTTACCACGGGTGCTAAGAAGTTGAGAGAGATAATGCCCGGAGAGTAATTCCGTTTGTAAATTTTGATACTTCTTGTGTAAAACTTCTCCTTAATTAATAGATTGGAGCAAAGCTTTTGCCCCGTTTCAAAAAAAAAAGACTCATCAATTGGTGATCATACATCAGATCAATGTGCGGCGTTACGATTTATGTGTGTTCCTATGAATTGTTGTATAAATCTACCATAACATAAACTTTTATTTAACATCAAACATAAACCTTTTATCGCCGAATGGGTCAATATATAACCCAATACATCCATCACTCTAGAAAATAAGAAAGAGACTCATCACAGTGACCATTGAAACTGAAAACATATTCTAGAAAATAATATTTGGGGATATTCTAGCTCATTTTGAGCTCTTGTTCATTGTCATGGAATATACTGTTTCATTGAGGTTTCCAGGAGAAAGAGAAAATCAGAAAAAATATCAATTATGAGTTCAATTATTTAATCAATACGTTCTGTCACATAAAACACACATTTACTCAATACAATAGTACAATTTTTCGAAAACTAAGATGTCCCCCCGCTTCTCACAACAACAAATACAATCAAGTTCAAACATTGATAGTGGACTATCTTACTGGACGTGACACACCTGTTGTTCAAACTGAATTTCGGAAATCAACTTACAACACACGAGACCTATTCAATGTGAGAAGGCGCGCCACAACATCTGTCATTGATGGCCTTTGATCCACATCAATGTTAAGACATTCCAAAGCAATCCCTGCCAAACTTTCAAGAAGCTCCAAATCTTCCGTTGATGCAATGTCCTTATCAAATAGTTCAGTCGATTTCTTCCCAAATTTCTTACACTCAAGGAAACTCGCTACTAAGCTGTTATTATCAGAATGAGTGGCCTTCTTCCTGCTAATGACCTCTAAGATGACAACCCCAAAACTGTAGACATCACTTTTTTCAGTCAAACGGCCTGTTTGCAGGTAGACTGGATCCATATAAGTCATGTCACCAATGACGTTTGCAGTGTGTTCCTTGTCTATTGCAATCAACCTCGATATGCCAAAGTCTGAGATTTTTGGGACAAAGTTATCATCCAGGAGTATATTTGCTGGTTTAACATCACCATGCAAGATTTTGGTATGGGCTTGTGAATGCATATAGGCTAGACCTTGTGCTGATTCTACAACAATATGTAGACGCACATCCAAGTTGAGAGGCTCCTTGTTGTCTACCCCGTGAAGAATATCGTCCATGCTTCCTTTGGGGATGAACTCGTACACTAGCATGGGGGTATCCACTTCTAGGCAACAACCTACGAGCCTAACAATGTTCTTATGAATGACTTGAGACTGGATGATGACTTCATTTGCAAATTGAGTGTTCTCTAACACATTTCCACGAATTGGTTTCTTTACTGCGACAAGTTCATTATCCACAAGCCCCTTGTAAACTTCACCAAAGCCACCTTTTCCAATTATATTACCACTCTTTAAAATTTTCTTGAGCTCCTCCTTTTTGAAAAGCTTTATAACTTTAGCCTTCTCTAAGGTAAGACCACCATTTTTCTCATAGAAATCTCTGGTCTTCCACCTCTCTTTTCGAATAATTATGAAAAATGCCATAAATGCAATGACAAGAATACCTCCTATTATACCTACATTGATAAAAGAAACCAAATTAATAAATTCAAATGTAGGGTTATTAATATCCCAACAAAAGAACTTTTGAGCTCATGCCCCTCATCAAAGGGATGCAACCATTAACAAAAAGAAGTAAGTTACTAAAACTGAAAGTACAACACATTTCCTCGATCTTGGCTACATGATATAACATATCGTGATCGGGTATTTGAATTTTTTTCAGTTTAGGTAAAGGTTGGTTTAGGTCAGTTTTCGTAAATCCTCTCACCTCCTATGCATAATCTACAGAAAATCAGCTAGTCTCTATGGGAGCTTGAATTATATAGATAGAAGAACTACATACGTACATAGATATCTTAATTGTTTTTTAGGGAATGGAGAAAGAATGACATTTATGAAACTGATAATTAGCAAAATATCGGTGCAATGAGAAATAATTTGTGTAAGATTACCTATGCAAATCTGTGCAACTAGTGGGAACTTCCGAGTACATTGTATAGTTTTTGGGTCATCACTCCTATAACCTGGATCACAGGTGCATTGATAAGATCCTTGGGTATCCTTGCATACACCTTTACATGGATATTTTGTTGGATGTTCACATTCATCTATATCTGTGTCACGCAGATTGACAAAATAATTATTAGGATATTGAGAGAAAAGAAAAAATAAAGTTCTAATAAGCACATCTAGAAAATATGCCCTCGGACTTCTCTATATTTGACTTAGGATTAATGAAAAAATTCATCATATATTAGTATTTTCTCCGTTGGAAGAGAGAGAATTTTCTTTTAAAAACTGAAGAGAGAGAAATAAGCGGACTATAGTTTAGGACCCAGGTACAACACAATATATGATACAAAGACCCTTTGTGAGAATAATAGGGGGATCATTTGTTAAAAAAAATTACATCTTTGTACTCCTAACTAACTATACTATGCATGTTAGCTATTTGACGGGCTACATATGACATGCCAATAACATATAGCCAATAATTGGCTCTACTATTATCCTTGTTGTGAGAGATGAGTGAGCCGCCGCAGAGACAGACTCACATGCGGCGTAGTCCTGTCCTTTCTTTCCATGTATTTAGTCAAACTTAATAAATTTTGACCTTTGACTAGATTTATATGCTTTATAATAATAGTTTCACATATTTTATATAATTTTGTACATACGTAATTTTTGCGATACTATTTGTACATACATATTTCACATAAGGGTTGAAAATAGTAACTGAAGACGCTGAAAACGTCAAAAAGATTGTCCACGCATGTTAAAGTGAAGTACAGTAATACTTACTGGTGCATCCGTTGACAACGTAGGCGTTGCCCCGGTAGCCATCGGAGCAGCTGCAGTTGTAGCCAGGCCCATTGATGGAGTCAACACACTCACTGTGATCGCTGACGCAGGCGTACGCCGTGGTGGTGGTCTTGGCGGCGTCGGCGCACGACAGTATGTCGCCGGAGGTGGTGTCGTTGTCGCGGATGGCCCAGTCTAGCCACACCGGCGAGGTCCGGTTCCTGTCCATGAGCAGGTCGGAGCGACGGAAGGTGTAGTTGTTCCTGTCGACGAGGAAGACGTAGTCGCAGGGGCTGTAGTCCATCATGGAGGAGTGGTCGTACTCCCGGAAGTTGAAGGTGTTGCCGGTGAGCCCCGGCGGGATGTCGACATGGCAGCAGCCGACGCCGGCGCACAAGCCGTCCTGCGCGCTGGCGGAGTTGTTGCAGTAGGACATGCAGCCGGTGAAGTAGGTATAGGCGTAGCTGCCGCCCTCCGT
Source organism: Puccinellia tenuiflora (assembly GCA_012064385.1). Lineage (NCBI taxonomy): Eukaryota > Viridiplantae > Streptophyta > Magnoliopsida > Poales > Poaceae > Puccinellia > Puccinellia tenuiflora. Next base: position 2,094,028 of record QRDG01000299.1, on the reverse strand, counting down.
CCTCTCACTCGCCGTGTATGCCATGCTGTTGCAGCCTAGGACGACGAGCATATTGTGCGTGTTGGAGATGCGGTACACACCGTCCCTGTTCATCGTCGTCGTCCCGTCGCCCCAGAGTTTCTGGGATTTGCCTGGATTGGAGGCGTTGTAGCACATCCACCCGATCGGAAGCATCACTAGCGACTCGGAGGGATCCACCGAGAGGTGCACCACCCGGATGGGCGTGCCGGCGAGCACCGGGCCATTGTTGACGCACTCGATCTCGAAGCCCTTGCGGAAGCAGCCGCTGCCGATGCCGAAGGGGTAGGGAATGTCCACGCCGCCGCAGCTCGTCGCGCAGCCACGAGTCACGGCCACGCCCACGCTCTCGGCCGTCGCGGTGGTGGCTGCTGCTGCTGCCGCCAGCAGCAGAGCGGGAAGCAAGAATGCGGTCGACATTGACGGGACTAGCCGATGCCTTTGCAGAACACAAGTCACCGCTTTTATAGCTGCTACCAGGAAATAATTATTCGTTTTTATACTTATCTTTAGATCGGATACAATTTTAACTATTTGTTGGATGAAGACACTTTATGCATCAAACTGGTACAAGCAAAGAGAGTTCACACCCGGACTACGATGCACAGACTGACAGAAGTCGCGTAACAAAAAAGAATCATGTCGGCACAATACAAGTATATACTCTATCCGTCCCAAAATATAATGCACGTTATTTTTATACTGATCTTTGATGCTCAATTTTGACCAATAATATATAATGAATTATAGGGATTGAGAATGTATAAATAGTACCGTTGGATTCGTTTTGAAAATTCTTTCATTTCATATATCTATATAGTAATTTTATGGACATATTATAAGTACAAATCATGGTCAAAGTTATACGCCGTTGATCAACGAAATTAAATGGCGTCTTATATTTTGGGACAGAGGGAGTATATAGAAAATTCGTAAAACGTCAAAGTCCATGGAGCATCGATCCGAAGACTACACTACCATCTATGATCTACGTGTTTAAAATAGCGCGCTATTTCGGTGCTATAGCTTCGCTATAGCTAATTCAGTGTCCTCACGCTAACGCTATGCATATTTTTCGCTAAATGGAAAATCTCGCTAATCTTGCGAGAAATCGTGCCGAAACGCTAAATCCGGCGAAAAAACGCTATTTCCCCGCCTAGCCCCAGAAAAAAACTGATTGAATCCTACCCCGCGCAACTTTATATTTATGCGTAGTACAATTTTATTATTTGAAAGTTGGACTGGTATGTAATATGCACTTATGTAACTTCATATATCTTGTGTAATGCTTTTTGGTACATGTTTTTATCATTGAATCTATTAAACAATGAATTTATGTTCAAGTTTTTTTATTGTTTTGGACGATATAAATATATGATGCGCACTTTTCTTGTATTATTTTAAGATAATGTGAATATATCATGCCAAAATTTCCTGAAAATTCTCCTCTTTTTGGAAAATACGCTAAGTGGCTTAGCGTCGCTATAGCTTTCTTAGCGTCTGGAAACTGTCGCCGCTAAGAAGCATAGCTCGCTATTTTAAACTTTGTCTACGTGTCATAGAAATATCTCTAAAAGCATCTCCACTATTGGGCTGCCCATGGAAATGTGTCAAAAACACCCTCAAAAAAAGTGTCCCCTATTGGGTGGCTGTCCTGAGCGGCGCCCCCAAACCCAAACCCCATTTTTTTGGGCAAACAAATAAAAAAATGGGTATAGATATTTCACTCAAAATTATGGATATTTTACAAGATTTTCAAACTTAAACTACGCCAATCATCGTCATCGCCCTGATAGAAGTCGTTGTCGGAGGAGGCCGGGGACATAGATGAAGGCGGAGGGGGAGGAACTGGCGGTGGAGGAGGCGTCCGGCACATATTTGCAGCACCACAACGACGACTAAGGCTGCTGCTGCGACTAGAAGATGGCCTACACGAAGTCGGGATCTCCACCCTGAGTTCTTGATGTGAAACGTGGATGGCCGTCATGAGAACGGGGCAGTCCGTCGGGTCGGCGTCGTCCCAGTATGATGAGAGAATGTGGAAAGCAGGGGGTACCACCTCCGCCTCCGGGTTCGGCTCTGGAATGACAATAATGTCGACCTAGCCCAGTACGACATGAGCCCTATAGTGGCCACTGGAGATCTGGCTTCGGCCAGACCGAGCGGTTGTGAGACCCGCGACGACGTGCATCCGGGATGGCACCCTGCACAATCAGGTCGAGCAAACGTGCCACTAGACCCGACGCCCTTGGTATTCTTCTGCATCGGCACGTCCGGGATGACATACGCTCAGAGGTCATCCTCCCTCTCCCACTCTAAGCGGGCTTTCCACACCCCGAGATTGACGGCGTCATGCTCGCAATTGATCACCCCAAGAAGAAGGTGGATGTACCACATCAACAAATTTCCCTCAGTGAATAACCAAGGTTTATTGAACCAGCAGGAGTGCGATGCGGCACAGAGTTTGGTGTAGGACCTGCACACAACACACGAAACAACCTCACTCCCAACGTTTCAGTAAGGGTGTCAATCTTCTAGTGTCGTCGAAAACAAAGGATTAAACGTATAATTTGGAAAGAGAACAAAAACACAAGTAATAGTAAAATGGGACAACAAAGAACGAGTTTGTAAACAATGTAAAAGAATGTACCGGGGGCAATAGTTTTACTAATGGTATCTCTCTAAAGATAATAACATTATTGGTAAATAAATTACAGCTAGACAATTTACAGAATTATGATTAGACAATTATGAGAGAATAAACAACCACTAGTAGGAAAACGCTTATAGATGAGATGGTTACCTGTGGCGCACCTGCCTTTGATGCGCCACTGGTAATATACCCGTGGCGCACCGAGACAGATGCGCCACAGGTAACATAATACCAGTGGCGCACCCCTTATTTCCATGCGCCACGACTATTTGTTGCCTGGGCTGGCTGGGTTGCCCCACTTACCCATGGCGCACCCCCGTAACAATGCGCCACAGATACTTTATTAACCGTGACGCATCTGAGTACCGTGCGCCACTGCTGCTACGCGTACGACAGTGTATTTTGGTCATGTGCTGTCCATGTGCTATCCAGCGGAAAGAAAAAAAATAAGGGAAACGCTTCTAATCATCCGGGGGATCGCACGCGATGCGTCCCCCGGGTCGAGCGTACGACACGTGTACACAGCGGACCGCTACCTTATCTCTTCTCCCACCTCGCGTTCCCTTCTCCCGCACCACGCCATCTCTCAACCACCGTAGCCGCACCGGCGCCGCTCTCTGCCGCGGAGCTCGAGGCCCTCCTCCATCGCGGCCACTACTCTGCAGCCATCGCCGCTTCTACTCCCTCCTCCCGCTCCTCTCCCACCCCTCCCTCCTCCTCACCTCCGCCCTCCTCATGCGCCCCCGCTCCCACCCCTCCGCACCACCTTCCAAAACGCCTCCTTCCCCCTCCACAACCACCACCGCCGCCGCGCCCCCTCCCCCTCCTCCAACGTCCGCCTCATTCTCCCCTCCCGCCTCAAGGGCCGCCCGCTGCAAGCTGCAATCATCCCCGCCGCCTTCTTCTCCGGCGAATTTTTTGAGCCGAGATTTACGTCTCCCCTAGCGACGGCTGCTGCTGCATACGGGCGAGTACCTCCTCGCCGGATGCTGGAAGGGCGGGACGGCGGTGCTGCAAGGGGCTACCGGCGGTGGGCAGTGCCGTGTCGAGCCACGACGATGTGGCTAGTCTGGTGTGAGATGCGGGGGTTGGTGGTGCTGCAATTGCTATGCCACGCTGCTACCTGCGGTGGCAGCCGGTGCTACCGTCGGTGGGAGCCCGTGATGCGGTAGGGGGGTCGGGGTCGCTGCTACCGGCAGGGTGGCGGTGCTGCCGTCGGTGGGAGACTGTGCTTCCGTAGGTGGGGATTCCGGTGAATTTTTGCTACCAACGCTTGTTCAAGAGATTTTTGCTACCACCGTTCGTTGTTTTTGTATCATTGGAAGAAGATTTTTGCTACGATTGTTATTCCTTTTTGCGTCATTAAAAGGGGATTTTTGCTACCACCGTTCGTTTGTCTTTTGTATCATTTGGGAGGTGATTTTTGCTACAATGGTTATTCCATTTGCATCATTAAAAGGACATTTTTGCTACCACCGTTCGTTGTGTTTTGCATCATTGGAATGAGAATTTTGCTACCACCGTTCGTTTTTTTTATCATTGGGAGGTGATTTTTGCTACTATGGTTATTCTGTTTTGCATCATTAAAGGACATTTTGCTACCACTGTTCGTTTGTGTTTTGTATAATTGGAATGAGATTTTTGCTACAATTGTTTTTCCGTTTTGCATCATGAAAAGGGGATTTTTTTCTACCACCGCGAGGAGGGGATTTGCGCGTCCAGCACTAGAGCTGCAAACGACATCTGTCTTCTCAGGCGACGACGTCCTACACTAGAGTTGCAAATGACATATGTCTTCTCAGGCGACGACGTCCTACACCAAAGCTGCAAATGAGCTATGTTGACCAGGGGGTGGTCACAGGGGCCTCGAGCCATCGGATCGCCTCGATTGTGATCCGGCCTATGGCGACATGGTCAGGACTCGCCTGTGCGCTCGACCGAGACGCGCGAAGCGGCGACGATGTCTTCTCCGGCGACGGTCTTCTCCGACGACACCGTGTTCTCTGGTGACGACGGGGCGGAGCAACGGGCGGACGGGGAAAGGTTCCGCGGGGCGAGGGATTTTTCCGTGTTTTTTTCATGTGCCTTATTTCCCTCGTTTGACCGGTAAACGGGACACGTGTCAGCCTCTCCACCCGGGGGATCGGGGGAAGTTATCCCCCGGGGGACGCTCAGCACGCGCCAAAAAATAAGTCAAGGCAGCCTAGCGAACCAACCAATCACAAGCAAGGACAAGCATGGACACGGATCGTGTGTTTGTTAAAGACACTCTCGGCCGTTGGATCAATTGCACGCACTCACCCAACACAACGCGTACGCATCACACCTCGAGCTGCTATCCTCCCGTTCGATCCCCGCGCGAGCGTCTCCTCCTGTGTCTGCTTGCCGGCCGAAACCAACGACTCGCGCCGAGCCGCTCGCCGGCGTGCTCCCTCTCTTCCTCCCGGCCCCGTTCCGTCGGTCCGGGCCGCCCCTGCTACGGCCGCCAGCGGCCGAGCTTGATCTCCGGCCACCCCCGCTCCGGCCGTCCCTGCTCCGACCGCCAGCGGGCGAGCTCGATCTCCAACGCCCCGCGTCCTACCCCCGTCGAGTTCCTCCGCTACTGCTCGCGCCCAACCACGCCCGTGTCGTGAGCGTCGGGATCCGGGGCCTCTTCGTGATCTGCCTGGCCAAGGAGAACCGGGCACGAGCCGTGTCGGCCTGCGCCGCGGCGATGCTCGCCCGGCGAGTGGCAGAGAGCTGCTGCACCGGGGAGCCGGAGCGTACGCTGGCGGCGGTGGAGCGGCTGTGCCTGATGGAGGGCGGCCGTGACGTCGTCGTTGTGCTTGCCCTCGGCCGCCGCAGTCCCTCCTCCGAGCGCCCCTACGTCACCGTCCAGATCGTCTTCGCCGTCCTCTCGGAGAAGGCCCTCCTGCCGAAAGCCGACAACGCCAGGCTCTCGAGGAGCTGCACGGGCACGGCGAACGGAACCAGGGGCACGGAGATCTACTGCTGACGTCAAAGGCGTCAGCAATTTAAAAAAAACTCAAAATTGATACCAGTGGCGCATCAAAACTGGTGCGTCACGGGTATGTACACAGACCTGTGGCTCATCTGGCCGTGCGCCACTGGTAAATATTACCAGTGACGCAGTAGCCGTGGCGCACCATGATGCGCCACGGGTAGCAATTTAGGTGCGCCACGGGTAATGTTTTTTCTACTAGTGAACACACATATTCATGTAGATATCACGTCAAACATATATAGACCGCTGTCGGATAGGAGTGGGTTTAGACTGTAAAGTGTAAACTCACGGGCCTGTACCATGTTCAGCCCACGACGTCCATAACTCCCCTGCTGGTAGCTCACCTCTAGAAGCTTCTCCACTGACCAAGAGCTAACGTGCTGCACCAGAGCTCCCAGAAGATTACCTCGCTACGGACTACATTGAAGGAAGGCTACGAGATCAAGACTTCATTTGCAAGGAAAGAGGAAACCCTAGACGTACGAAGCTCGTACATCTACTACGCATATATACCGAAGCACCCCCATCAAGATCTCCACGTACATTACACGCTGAAGCTTTTTCTTGCATCCCTCTATAGAAACCTTAATTCTAAACTTAGATCTGCATCTATAATCTCCGGTCGAGACTTCCTATAACTCACCGAGATAGCCTTTATACTGATTTTGTAGTCACACCATGAATAAAGTCTGGGGGATCTTCATCTATATTGCTTACGACTCAAACACGTTGACCCGCACCGTCTGCCGAATAAATAAACCTAACAAATAAATAAACCTACTCCCGATCTCCAGAAGTAAGATTACTGTGGGATCGTGAAAACTATCTTTTGAAAGTTGGCGGGCCAGGTAGGGGGTGTGCGCGTCAGACAGATCGAGTCGTCGTCTCCACGACACACAGGAGAGGAAGAAGGCAAGATATTTTTTCCACTCTAAACATGCAGGGGAAGTATCCTCAAGGAGGTAATCAGCCAGGGTACTTCAACCCGCGCGATGAGCCTGTTTCGACCTTCCCAAACCTCACACCCATGACATGGCCACAACAAACAAGCTATGGTATCTAACCGTCAGATCGCCCCTAGAGAGAAGCAGGTTACCCCGACACCAACTGGATGCCCATAGCAGCACGCGAGCCGTACAATATATGGAACCAAGGGGTTCCGCCAGCGCGACTGATCAACGCTAATTGTATCGAACCCGGGGGTTCAACTCTCGCTGAAACTCAAGTAGGACCTCCTTGAGCATGCGAAGGGTACGCGGACCAGGTCGCGGAATACTCGACATACCCGACCGGTCCAGATCACCACAGCGACACAAGCGAAGGTCCAGACGTACCTAGATCAAGATTGCCAAAGTAATTTGGATAGGAAGTAATCCAATCTATGAAGTACACTTTTGTAATTAAAAATATATATCATATAAAGTATCATATTGATTTGTACTGAGTTTATGAGAACCAATCTTTCACCCACCGACAGATAGAAAGTTTCCTTTCCAACTTGTTAAGCTCTTCTCGAGGCACTCCTACATGTGTTTCTATTCTGCATTTCTATGATAATATATTGGAATGCACAAGTACCTAATTACAAATAGTCATTCTCACACACAAATAATTCAACATATCGTGCGACAATATTTTAGGCTTTCCCGAAACAGAACAATTCAGTGTGATGAAAATTACTTTATAGACCCGATAACTTCTTTAACGTTGAGAATATCAACTTCAAATTCTTAATCATTTTGAGGTCATAATCCATAAAAAAAAAATCGTGCCATATGTGCATTGAAAGATAGATAGTGTAGCATCCGGCCACTACGTGCGAAGCTACCCCTCAATTTGGCCATTTGTCTCCGCAATCATGACGGTCAACATATCAACCACTATGTTGAATTTTAGTTGTATTTTAGGACTAAAAGATATGCTTAGTTATCTGCTAGGTCGCCTAAGAAATAGCCAACCAGTCCATATCAAATATTGAGAGTAGGTGTACGTTATTTTTTTCAAAAATGGAGGTTGTACCCCTACCCTCTATATTGAAGAGATGCACACAGTTTTTTTCATAGATTATTAAGAATGTAAAATTTAGCAGTCGAACAACATCGACCCGGAAAAAAATACCTAAGGCCGTATGCCTTGCAACAGTAACTCCACCAGATGGCCACTAGCTCTATAATACAAAACGAAATCACAATGAAAAATACATAACTCCTAGGCTATGCCTTTTAAAAGGAATCTCCGCATGTGCGCCGATGGCATAAGGTTGAACTCTAGATTCTCATCTCCAGAAAGCTTGAGTCCATTACCTTCAGCAAGGACACGACGCAGGCACGCGTCGATACAACCTGATCAGAGATCTTGTGTTTTCATCGCATTGCATAAAGTTGTCCTTAAAGCCGTATGTACCATCATTCCTTATCCGGCTACCAACTCCTTGATAACCGGATACCTTTAGAGAAGACACCGAAAAACAGACGTCCCGTAGCGCCCGCCTCCCGTCACTGTCGTATCACTTTCGATCCAGCAGCAACAGGCTAAACATGACACCTCCCCACAACCACTGTGCAACACCTGCTGGGAGAAGGCATGACTTGGCGCCTCCTTGTGAGACGTCAGGCGTAACATCCTCCGACGACGCATCCATTGGAGGCTTCACCTGCTGGCAACAGACATTGCTTGATGTCATTGGAAGAGACGCATGTGTCACCTGATGCACCGCATCGAACCCGATCTGTTGATGGGGGGGGGGGGGGGGCGTCCCATACCGCCGCCAGCCCTCAGAAAGACCGTCACCACCTCGAGATCCAGTCTTCGAGTCCCCACACGACCCCGAAGTCCGCCATGTACCGTCGAAGAGGGGCCGCCGACCCGATTCCAGGCGCTACAGGGAGCACCCACCGGCACATCAGCTGTTGTGTCAGTTGGACGTTATTGTAGATTTTTTTTGGACTAAACAACGAACTTCAGGGCTATTACAAATAACTATTTGCTGGTCAGGTATTGAGCTATATATATTTCCACTTGCATGCATGCTAGGATAAACTTATAGACCGGAGGTCTTAGTCTTAGTTTAGAAGCTGCAAGTTCATGCCTTGGTTCCTTGCAGTTCCAGCTACCTTATTTGTTTGAATGATTCCTTTTAGTCCCAGCTACTCCGACGTTCAATTTTAATTCTAAAATGCGCGTGGAGACGTTATATATGTTTACGAACAGAACGAGTGATGTGATGTGAATTTGTGATGCGACAACGAAAGACCGAACACTCTCATGACAGCTGGAAAGCTTTGAAACTACCATCTCACAGGTTGATTGTTTTTGCTAAGATCACTAGAGTCCAAACATAATTTATTATTCGTGGGCGCAAACTTGTCCAAAAATACTCATTTTCATCGCCAGAGCACGATATGCATGATCCATGCTTTGGCTGGTGCGAAAGAAAGACAAAATGAACCGGCCATGTTTTCTCAACTCTGGCAAAAAACAATAATTGTTCGGTCAAACTGTTCTTTCGAACATGTGAATACTTAAAACGAATTTGTAAGTCCTCGGTCGATAAAATTTGTTCATATTAGAGTGGAAACGTACTTTATCAGATAGCCAATAAGAATATACGTCGTTCAGCAAGATTGGTGACAGAAACAACAGTGTTTAATATTATCAAGCTAAGACTTAGGTGGTTATTGACTTATTGTCGATTTGCTATAGCCATATTGGCTTTCCGGGATGCTGAAAGATGATAAGTTCTAACCATATAAAAGCTTATGACAGCAACGTGTTTTTCTTCCAAGAATACGCCCGCCATGCTCTCCCAAGAGATGCCTCACCATCATTGGTGCGATGTTGCCCTTTATCTAGAAAATGCCCTGGCTCTCGAAATTGAAAATGCTTAATAATCCTTAAATAATAAAAACACCCTTTATTGAAAAAATTGGTGCGATGTTGCCATCTCTTTCGTTGGACCAAGTGGCATTCTTGCAGGCACCTCCGCACCTGCCTTGGCAGGGGGAATCGGTTTCGACATAGCTCTCGCCGCCTTGGGACTCGCCGACATAGCCATCGACACGTCCTTGCCAAACGAATTTGTAGAATTGTGTGGTCCTCCGTCAATAAGATTTGTTCATATTAGAGTGGGCGTACTTTATTAGATAGCCAATTAAGAATATGTCGTTCAGCAAGATTGGTGATAGAAACAACAGTGTTTCATCAAGCACAGACTTAGGTGGTTATTGTCGATTTTCTAGCCATATTGGCTTCCCGAGATGCTGAAAGACGATAAGCTTAACCACATATAAAAGCTTATGACAGCAATCACACACCAAAAAAAAAGCTTATGACAGCAACGTGTCGAAGGGCCACTGAAGACAACGGCATAGGAGGAGGAGAGCCCTTTGACTTCTTCTCCATCTCTAGCTCCAGCGCTGCCAAGCGAGCCCGTCTGGTTTGAGGTAATAGGTAAATCTTCAAATCTCTACCGTCTTTGCGCCACTGGGGTGCAGTAGTTGGGCATATACTTTGATGACACGGTCGCATTGCACGTAGAAATGGAACATCATATAGGCAAATCATTTGTGGGTGTGTCGTTTAGGTAGAACGTCTGATGGCATTGTGGTCGTGCACATCCGTAGAAAGGACGATGCAAATCACTCGACGTTGTTTAACAGGAGATAAGAATTATATTTAAGCCAACGATATAATCAGTATTATTTCCTCTTAAAAGAATGTTGAGATCATGACAGGAAGAGGCATGTATATGCGTGGAACAATGCCTCTCCCATGGTAAACAATGCCCATGTACCCACAAAAGTGAGGATGTCAGAGCATCCCCAACCGATTTTTTTTTCAAAGTCTAATAGATAAGTTTCAAAAGATTCACGGAAATTGGTATGTCTAGATTTGACAATACAGTAGGAATCTACAAATTTGCATGGAGTAAAATGCATTCACTTGCGAGCTGCACGGAAAAAGCATAATGTATCTAGCTATAATAACAAGTAGTACAGTTACCTCTTGCTGTTCTTGGATTACTACTCTTTTCTTCCCTTCTTTTTCTGGCAGCTAGTAGCACCGCACTAGATTGCCCAGAGCATAGATGGTATTAACGAGGCGTGTACTGAATGATGAACGATGTCAAGTCCCAAGACATATGGATTAAAGCCAAGAAGTAATGGAATCTACTTCTTGGCTCGGTACAGAATCAGTGAAAAAGCAACATTCAGACAGGTGATGAAGGATTTTGTGATACTCGTATCATGCCTGGCAACCTACATACAAATGGACTACATTTCAATGTTTTTTCTTTACAAGTATATACAATCAGGAATGCAGGATATAACGTCCTCCCTGTGAAACTGCTCATCCTATCAGTTCCCTGATCATGGTGTAGAGAAAGCATTGCAAAAAACCGTAGGGTTTAATATGGGACACTCTCCTTTTCAAAGTAAGGGAGACATTTTGCTTAAGACAAGTTTATGTGATACAAAATCAAAATCATAAGAAATTACTTCTGAATACTAACCTAGTGGCATCACCTACATGTCACATAAGCAGATGGGAGTGTTAACAAAGCAACTGTTGGCAACAGCATGTCTTAACGAAATAAGTCAACTTTAGTTTAAAGCGACGGGCGAAGGGAAATAGGTTATACCATATCCACAAACAAAAGTAAATAAGAGCTTACGGAAAAAAACATCACAAACAACAGAGCATAATAAAGACGTGTAATCTTACATGTAATAAACTTAAACATACTAACAAAATGGGAACATTGCATGTTAGTACAGGAACACGGGAGCACAACAAAATAAAAGGCAAGGTTCTTGGACTGGTCATACAGATAACACCGACTAACATAATACACAAGGGGACATCGACTAACATAATAATATAGACAAGGTGGTTCAGAATCTAAAGCAGAGGAACACTCATAGTGGCATACAGAATAGAAGATGATATTCACTACCGCGAATATTCTTGAGCTGGAAGCTTTGAGTAGCATGGTACATAGGCACAGTATGGACCCCGATCAAAGCTGTCTCGTATCTCATTGAGTTTCCCGGTGCCGATGTTGTAAGAAAGAAGCTTCTCCGTCTTCTGGTCTGAGAGGAAAACAAGGTCTTTCTCCAAGTCGAGAGCGATAATCCAATAATCACAGTTCCAAAACCAGTAACCTTCACCATCCTCGCCACCATTGTCATAGTGAATAAAGGCATCCCTTCCAAATGCATCAGTCATACTAAGGTGACACTTCACAATCCAAGTATGTAAACCATAAGCCAATTCATCCAGAGTCCAAACTACGATCGAGCGACCATCCTTATCAGGCAATGCATAGTGCACGTTCCCTGACAATTTGCCAAAGCAACCATGGGTGAAAGTACCCACATAAAAAGAGTCAGATGGCATATCCATAATCCAATGACAGGGCAGTGTGCCATCACTCATTCCATCCAAGTCTTCGAACACCACAACTTCTTGTCCAGTAGTCTCAACATACAACTTCCCATGAAGAAATATGTGAGACCTACAGGAAACACTTATATAAGAATCCCAGTTATCATCCACAAGCCACACGGAACAAGCAGATGAAAACATCTCAAGGTTGCTCGACCGATTAAAATTGAAGACATAGAAGTGTGGTGACCATGAAGGATCAAAGGCCAAAATAGTTGTGGCATGATGGCTATCCTTCCCAGCATGAGTATCAGGGAGTATCCTCCACTGCCGTGTTGCTCACAACAAAGCGGCAAATGCCTAGAGTTGTATAGTTGCTCCTGTACTTATTACAAAGGACTAGACCATTGCAGCAGTCGAGGAATTCCAAATGTTCATGGTGTGGCACATCAGCAAGAATTCCATCGATTTCTCCAATTTGTTGGAGCAGGCTAACAAGTGAGACAGCAGACCTGTTGCGGCGTTGGTACAAAAGGCCAGTGGTTACTTTGTTGGGCAGCTTCTTGCGGTAGTCTGGATCAGAGGACAAGGCAGACCATGCCTTATAGGCACATTTGCTTCGGCAAAAGTGCTTGTATTCTAGCCGGGAGAGGATATCGACAACTAGATCATCAGTTAACTTATCTGCAGTAACTTCCTTGTGAAGATCCATGTCTTTATGTTGGCTTATTGTCACTGAAAGGAAAATCTGACACTTGTTAGAAAAATAAATTGAACACTTGAGAAAGAACAACAAACTTCGTTCCATTTGAAACAACGCACTATCTGCACAAAATTATTTATTCCCTGGATCTCACATATATCTTGTGACAATGCTTATCTAGGTTTCACAAAATGCTGCTGGCTTGTGTTTAGCAACACATATGAAAAAAAAAATTTTTTGAGAGATAATCCATCTGCTGCTCTCCTAGTAAATTATTGGGATAAGGTACTCATAAAACATTCTATCATTTCTTTACGCGGAAGTGGGTATTCGACAAAGATGCGAATTATCTTTTACAGATAAACAGGTTGGCATGCATCGTATCTAATTCGTATATAGTGTGATTTTGCAGCTCGAAATTTCTTGTTCTCGTGAATCCACCTCCAGCCTTAATACATTCCAGAACCACAGACTGATAAATAATACTGTACTAGCACAGTGAAACAATCAAGCGTGCGCACGAAAATCAAGCAGCAAGAGAAGGCAGGGCACTCGCTCCAGATCAGACCTGCAGGCGGGGAGGGACGCGGCGAGAGAAAGGGACTCACCGTCTCACAGGGGAGGCGGCGTCTAGTGAGAGACCAAGCGTGGAGGGGGAAGCAAGTTCGGATCTGGAAAATGAAATCGCGAGGGCGGTTGAGCACGAGGGAGGTAGAAGAGCAGTGAGGGCTAACGAGGGGAGGGCAGGGAGAGGACGAGGGACTCACAGTGCAGCTTCCTTCCGGTCGCCGTCGAAGGAGATAGTTCGCCGCCGCTGGCCCGCGAAGAGCAGGGGTCGAGAGAGAGAGAGGTTTAATACAGAGCAGCCGAGGACTGTTGGGCTACGGTCGTGCCGTGTCCTCTCGTCTCCTAACAAAAATCGTTCCACATCTTTTATCTTCTCGCGTTACCAATATTTCAAATTCCATACCGAGCTTTTTCCAATTTTCAAATTAGTTTTGATTCTTAAAAAAATATCACGAGTTTGTACTTCAACAAATGAGGATATATTACAGAATATTCGCATTATTTTCAGGAATAGAAGGACAGGCCGAGCCCTTCGAATGAGTGATTCTACGGTTCTTGAAGGTACCAACACGGCAACACGACAACACATACTGGTACCTCCTAACCGAAATCAGCTACCCACGGAATGGTACCCCTCTCTCTCAGTGAAATCGACATATCCTCATCCTCGACTCTTTTGAGATGACAAGCTTGACCTGCTCTGAATAATGTCGAACTATCGCCGATGTCTACCACTCCGTGCCGTCGTGCTCTTACGAGGATGCTGCTAGATGTAGAGCTAGGACGTGATCGAGGGTACGCGCCAACTACGCCCCGCCTAGTAGTAGGCGTCGGTGCGTGCACCTTCACCCTATAGGTTTTAGAGCTCTAGAGGATTTATGTAGGAGAAATTCGTAGTTTGCCGTGTAAAGCTAGCTGAATTGTCCCCCGTATGCTAGGGTGGGCCCCTCCGCCCACACTAATATTTCAACCCAGCCCATACAAGAAAAGGAGAAGAAAATCCCATCACAACCCTGGTGTGCCCACCCTAGCAAAACGGCCTCCATCTGCCCATATGTGAAACTACGCAAGGTCCTCCTTGTTGACTTCTCGCTCACGTTAGTGTAAGGATCGAACATATTATGTCTCGGGTTATCCCATATTCTGCTGATTATTTGCTTGGTGAGATCGATCTGAATTGATTGGCGGTTCAAGCGTTCGAGTTTCTGAACAACCAAAGCAACGCCTCTAAGAAGAAAAATGACACTATCGTGCTCCGTCGTCCAATCGGATGAGTCATATATCTGGGGTTTCCCCGGTGCTCAAGGCGCGAGAGCACGAGCAGGGCTATGACTACGCCTCCAAGAAGGGGACGACGTCCACGGGCGTCGCCGTCGTCACCGCGGGGATCTCGCTCTGGCCTATCGTCAACCCCCAGATCCATTGGACAAGCGCAAGAAGGAACCACCTTGTGCCTCACCGCCAACAAGAGACGAGCTGAAATGTTGAAGCGCTGACCGTTGGTCTAGCACCACCATCAGACAGGGCTGGGCGGTGGAGATCCAACCCGCTGCCGCCGAGACAGCGGCTGGTACAAACGCGATGTCTAGTGGCCACCACACCACTTGTTGCTGTCGAACTAGATTCACAGGCCCTCCATGGCTTGAAGACCGCGAGGAGCCTAGAACTTGACTCCACGGCAGCAGGCGCACCACCACCAGGAGGAAGCCACGCCCACGAGAGCCCTTTCTTCGGATGTCTGTTGCGGCCAACAGCCTCACCACAGCCAGCCACACCACCAGGCCGTCTCCACGCCACCGCATCGCATCCGACCCGCACCGACGCGCCTCGAAGGAGTGGAAAAAGGGTCTCGCCGCTGCTGACGCCGCCCGAGCTCCGCCCACTAGCGCCCTCCGGCGATGGTGAGGGGAGGAGGGCCTTCAGTGGTGTCGGCTAGGGTTTCCTCCCGGGTCGCTCGTGGGAGCGACAACTTGAGGGGACCAGGGATACGTCATCTTAGTACAAACTAACGAGCGGGATTGCAGACTTATTGTGACCTTCGATACAAAAGGCCAATTGTTATTTTCGGGCAGCTTAGCAGCAACAACTTTCTTATGAAGGTCCATGTTAGTTTACTGTCATTGAAATGAACATTTGATACTTAACAAATATGAATGCTTAAAAGGGACTCCCAATTTTGTTTGGATGGAATTTCGTTCCATTCGAAGAAATGTATTAGCTACATTTTTTTTTTTTTTTGATACTAGTAAAATCAACTTATTACCCGATCACTAGTATTCCTTGTTCCATGTATCTCTTATGACATTGCTTCGCTAGCTTTTGCAAAAACACAAAACAAAAATGCTGCTGCTTACGTTTCCTAAGCTTGTAAAAGAGCATTTCTGATTTTTTAACAGAATAAAATCAATCTGAAGTTTTAGAGTAATTTATTCAGATAAGGTAATCAACAAGCATGTGAACAATCTTTTAAAGAGAAGTAGGTTGGCAAAGCTGTATCTATAGATCCAACGGTATGGTTATACTACCTGACGAGCAAGAGAACACACTCATCAGTTATTCGGCCATTCCCTACTCGTCGCCTCTGCTCCAGCACGCCGGTGCCTAGCCGCCGCAGTTTCTCTTCTCCACCTAGCCAATATCCAGCCCCCGCCTCCGCCTCACCTCCTCTTCCTCCTCCTCCTCCACCAGCCCGCCTCCGCCTCTCCTGCTCCTCCTCCACCAACCCGCCAACAATGGCCCGAATCCGACGCCTCCACTCCTCCACCATGCCGATGTCCCGCTTCCGCCCCCTCCGTCGCAGCTCCTCCTCCACGTCTACCTCGCCGCCCTCACGTCCCTGGTGTCCCTGCGCTGCCTTTGCCGCGGCCACGGAGCGCGTCCGCGCCGGGACGCTCAGCCCGGAAAACGCACATCACCTGTTCGACGAATTGTTGCGGCAGGCCACCCCGGTCCCCGAGCGCTCCTTCAACGGCTTCCTTGCTGCTCTCGCCCGTGCTCCGGCCTATGACGCTCGCAGAATCGGTCCCTCTCTTGCTATCACTCTCTTCAACCGCGTGTGCCGCGAAGAGGCTGGCCCGCGGGTGGTTCAGAGCACAGACTACACCTACAGTATCATCATGGACTGCTGCTGCCGCGCACGTCGCCCGGACCTAGGGCTTGCCTTCTTTGGCCGTCTCCTCAGGACGGGCCTAAAGATAGACCAGATCATCGCCAACACACTCCTCAAGTGCCTCTGCTGCGCAAAACGGACAGATGAGGCTGTCAACGTGCTGCTTCATAAAATGTCCGAGCTCGGCTGTGTGCCTAATGTCATCTCATACAACACAGTTCTGAAGAGCTTATGTGAAGATAGCAGAAGCCAGGAGGCACTCGACCTGCTCCAACTGGTGGCAAAAGGAGGAGTTGGCTGCTTCCCGGATGTGGTGACCTATAACACGGTCATCCATGGCTTATTTAAAGAGGGAGAAATAGGAATGGCATGCAATCTCTTCCATGAAATGCAGCAAAGTGTCGCGCCTGATGTGGTGACATACAACTCGGTTATTGATGCCCTGTGTAAGGCCAGAGCAATGGACAAGGCAGAGCTTGCCATTCGACAGATGGCGGATAATGGTGTTAAACCGGATAACGTGACATACAATTGCATGATCCATGGATACTCCACATCAGGGCGGTGGAATGAGGCAGCTAAAATGTTGAGAGAAATGACAAGACGAGGTCTGGTACCAAATATTGTTACTTGCACCTCGTTCATGGCCTCCCTTTGCAAGCATGGAAGAAGCAAAGAAGCTGCAGAGATTTTCAATTCCATGACTTCCAAGGGACACAAACCTAATATTGTCTCGTACTCCATTTTGCTACATGGGTATGCCAGTGAAGGATGCTTAGTTGATATGATTAATCTCTTTAATACAATGGCAGACAACGGTGTTGTAGCCGACCGCCATGTTTTCAACATACTAATTGATGCATATGCTAAACATGGAATGGTGGATGAAGCTACGCTCATATTTACGGAAATGCAGAGACAAGGAGTTAGTCCGGATGTAGTCACCTATTCAACTGTAATAGCCGCACTTTGTAGAATGGGTAGGCTGGCTGATGCTGTAGACAAATTCAATGAGATGATTGCTGCAGGAGTACAGCCAGACAAAGCTGTTTATCAATGCGTAATCCAGGGTTGCTGCATGCATGGTGATTTGGTTAAAGTGAAAGAGTTGCTTTCTGAAATGATGAACAAAGGTATTCGGCATCCTAACATTGTGTTCTTCAGTTCAGTAATAAACAGTCTATGCAAAGAAGGAAGGGTTATGGATGCACATGCTATCTTTGACTTGGTTATACAGATAGGTGAGAGGCCAAATGTCATTACATTTAATTCACTGATTGACGGGTATGGCTTAGTCGGCAAGATGGATAAAGCACTTGGAGTACTTGATGTCATGGAATCAGTTGGCATTGAGCCTGATGTTGTTACTTACGGTACACTCCTTGATGGCTATTTTAGAAATGGAAAGACCAGTGATGGTCTGACTCTATTCAGGAAAATGTCGTCTAAACCTGATACAGCTACATATGGCATCATACTGGATGGGCTATTTAATGCTAGGAGAACTGATGATGCAAAGAAAATTTTCCATGAGATGGTCGAAAGTGGAATAACTGTGAGCATTTCCATATACAATATAATTCTTGGAGGACTTTGTAGAAATAATTGCGCTGAAGAAGCAATCGCTCTGTTCCAGAAATTAGGTGCAATGAATGTGAAGTTCGATATTACAATAATAAATACCATGATTAATGCAATGTACAAGGTTTGGAGGAGAAAAGAAGCTAATGATTTGTTTTATGCAATACCCGCCAGTGGGTTGGTACCTAATGCTTCTACTTATGGAATAATGATATACAATCTTCTAAAAGAAGGAGCAGTGGAAGAAGCCGACATTATGTTCTCATCAATGGAGAAAAATGGTTGTGTTCCCAGCTCTCGTCTGTTAAATGAAATCATCAGAACCTTATTGGAAAAAGGGGATATAGTCAAGGCCGGAAATTATATGTCCAGAGTTGATGGGAAGAGCATCTCACTTGAAGCTTCAACTGCTTCGTTGCTGTTGTCTCTCTTTTCAGGGAAAGGGAAATATCGGGAACAAATAACTTTGCTCCCTGCACACTACCATTTTTTTTCCGATGGAGTCATTTGATGCACTGGTGCTGCCCAGGACAATGTCATGCAAGTATTTCCCTTGCTAAAAAAGATACCATCATATTTCTATGTTATTTCTTATATGATATCACCAGATTTGGTTGCAGTTGATATACCCGCACACATTTCACCCACAGAAGTAACAATATTAGAACAATATCGTTCATATGTAATGATATTAACGATTTTCAAAAACTAAAATATGCTATATCATAAAGTTGGTTTCTTTAGATTTACAAACGATGTATTTCCGTGCAAATTATTTGAGGGGCTCTTATTAGGTCATTAATGACTATCTTCTTTTCATTTTAATTATACACCACATGCTGTTCCCATTGGAGTTCCCTTAAATCCTCTAATAAATTTGACATTGCATCTGAATAATAACCATGAGATGTCCCGTTATTGTTTCAAAATTTGAGGTCTTCTTACTTGTTATCATTCTCTAAGTAATAGCTTTGGTTCTGCATGCCACGTGCAGGGCCGCCTCAACTGCTGCTCCCATTGGGCAATGGGGAGGCATGGGAGGACCGCCGCGTGCACTTCAATAGTTGTGCGGCAGGGGAGTTGGACCTGCTGCTGCGGTGGGGCAACCGGAAGCGGCTGAGCTGTGTCAAGGTGTATCACCATGATGTGCATGTCTCTTGCGAGTAGATCTTCAGTCAGCTGCCACAGCCACAGACGAAAAGTCCACAGCCCTGAGAGCTCTCCTGCGGTTGCAGTGCAGTACCATATCCTCAGGTTCTTAACAGTGCTGTGTTCTTATCTCGTTTGTCTCCTAGCACTGCGTTTTATATTTTGCAAAAGAAAAGGAAAAAAAAGGTTATATGGGTATACAAATTTGGAGTTTGTTTCAAACTCTCCTGCTGATCCTAGATGAAATATGCTAGCTCGGCATGTCTTTAGCTATGTATAGAACACTAGATTCGTTCACTTTCTGAACATTGAGGTTCAGTCTAAGAGATTATATAATTAAAGTTATGATCAAATAGGTTCTGTTTGTGTTCGGATTTACTGGATATATTGCAGTACTTCATCTAATAGAAGCTCCAAATGAATTCAAGTCAATGACTACGAGTGGATGATCTTGAAGAAATAGTAGCTAGACCACACATGATCTAAGCCAAGTAATAATTGTTTTGTGGGGGATATTTTGAATCGTAGCCGGACCACACCTGTTTAGCTATATAGAATGTTACACTTCTGATTTTATTGTGTAACTGGGGACACACTAAAGGGGCTTGACAGAAAATGGATGTAAAAAAGGTGCAGCACCTGAAATCTCTTGAGACTTTCACTTGTGTTCTTTAGGGCAATCCTGACCTTGAGAGGGTCGCTAATCTCCCCAAACTGTGCAAGCTTGACATCTGCAATTGCCCCAGATAAAGGTGTTGGAGACTTTGTAACCTTCGCATAAAGGATTCCGAAATGGAGACACTTCCTGGTACCTGAAAGATGTAGAAACAATGCATTTGCAACTGGACGTCAGCCCGTCTCTGCTCAGTTCATAACTATGGGCATGGATGGCCCCGAGTAGGATAAGTTCGGCCATATGCAAATGATATGATATGTCCTGTGCCCAAGAGAACCCTACTGATTGGAGATAAATATCGTTGTAAACGGTGTCTATCTAGTGACATAAACACAAGTGTTAACTCATTTGCTTAAGTTCTTCAGCTGTTCTATTCATTTTGACTTTTTTGTTATCTTTCATCCTCAGTCTACACCATGATTTTTTTCCCCTTAACTGGATCAAGAGTGATGCTGATGAATGAGCGACAACATGCAAACCTGACTGCAACACTGGATATCTTCTTCGTACACTTCAAGCTGCAACTGAAATTTCTTTTATTAGTAGGGTGAGTTTCTACATCAGCTACTTTTGCGTATGTTTTATATTTTTTTACTAAGGATCGGTACTTTGGCATTTCCTTTGTACTTACTAAATTTTAATGGTCAGATTTCCATTTATAGTTTTTTTCGTAAGTTTCATTTCTTGGATTGTTTTTCTTACATCATTGATGTCCCCTTGTGGACTTTCAGATTAGTTGACATGCAGTTGCACTTGCCTAAACTAGCTACATTGAAACGATGAATTATTTTGTGTATGCTAGCAGTAGTGCTTAAACTAATGCAGCTACCAAGGCTGCAATAATTGAGCTCTATAAAGTTTATATGGATAACAAAAACATGACAGATTTGTCCAAAAGTTGCTCAGATCTTCCAGATTGGAGCAACTCTTATCTCTTCTTTTCTGAATATAACAGGATGTTAGTATAGTTCAGGTCCCTGTAAGTGAGACTGAAGCTTTAGCAGTGCAGAGCAGTGCTACTACCCTTTGTGCATTTTTCATATTATCAACATTGCACATGTTTCGAGTCTAACTTCAAAACTAAATTGACTTGCAGCCCGGTATGATTCCTAAACATCAAGGTACATTGCAGGTGCCT
This sequence comes from Puccinellia tenuiflora, assembly GCA_012064385.1. Classification (NCBI taxonomy): domain Eukaryota; kingdom Viridiplantae; phylum Streptophyta; class Magnoliopsida; order Poales; family Poaceae; genus Puccinellia; species Puccinellia tenuiflora. Next base: position 2,073,043 of record QRDG01000299.1, on the reverse strand, counting down.
GATGGCGTGCGGCGAGGGGCCAAGTTTTGCTCCTTCACGCACATGTTGTGTCTCTCCTGCTTGTACTAGTATTCAGTGGAGGCGACAGTTGATCTGCGTTTGAATCAGTCAACATGTCACTTTTGCTCATCCTAATAATGTCGCCTGATATGTTAATTCTGCAGTTTATTTGGCTCCTGTGAGTCTGGGACACTAGATTGGCTGTAATAAATTTTAAACGAGTTCTGAATACATTCTCAACGAAATCTGTATAGCCATTAGCCATACATTTTCTTCCGCGCCCGACCAGGAAAATAGAAATTCGATTCTGATTTTTTTTTGGCAATGTAAACATCCGTGAACATCCACAAATCTATTTCCATTTGTTTTGACAGAGCACTCAGCAGTTCCACCGCGTACGAGCACCCCACGCGTTGCCTCCGCTCCAGCACGCTGATTTCCCGCCGCCGCCGCTCCTTCTTCTCCACTCCTCCTCCGCCCCGTACGAGCAGGAAGGCCACTCCTCGCCTCTGCTCCAGCCTCCGCCACGCCGTTCCAGTCTCGTCCTCCTCCTCTTCCGCGTTGCCTTTGCCGCGGCCACGGAGCGCGTCCGCGCTGGGACGCTCAGCCCAGAGGACGCAAACAACCTGTTCGACGAATTGCTGCGGCAGGCCATCCCGGTCCCGGGGCACTCCCTCAACGGCTTCCTTACCGCGCTCGCCCAACGACGCCCGCAGATCCGGCCCCGCACTTTCCGTCTCTCTCTTCAACCGCGTGTGCCGCGAAGAGGCCGGCCCACGGGTGGCGCGCCTCTCAGTCCACACCTCATGAACTGCTGCTGCCATGCCCGTCGCCCGGACCTAGGGCTTGCCTTCTTTGGCCATCTACTCAAGACGGGCCTGAAGATGGACCAGATCATCACCAACACCTTCCTCAAGTGCCTCGGCTGCGCAAAACAGATAGATGAGGCTGTGGACGTACTGCTTCATAGGATGTCCGAGCTAGGCGGTGTGCCTAATGTCATCTCATATTCCATTGTTCTGAAGAGCTTATGCGACAATAGCATGAGCCAGCGGGCACTCGATCTGCTCCACACGATGACGAAACAAGGAGGTGCCTGCTGCCCCAACGTGGTGGCGTATAGCACCGTCATCCATGGCTTCTTTAGAGAGCGTGAAATAAGCAAGGCATGCAATCTGTTCCATGAGATGATCCATCGAGGGGTTGTGCCTGATGTGGTGATATACAGCTTGGTTATTGATGCCTTGTGCAAGGCCAGAGCAATGGACAAGGCAGAGCTAGTCCTTCGGCGTGGAGGGGGAGCAAGTTCGGATCTGGAAAATGAAATTGCGAGGGCAGCTGAGCACGAGGGAGGCAGAAGAGCAGTTAGGGCTAAGGAGAGGCTGAAAGAGGACGAGGGACTCACGGCGCAGCTTTCTTCCGGTCGCCGGCGAAGGAGATGGTTCCTCGCCGCTCGCCCGCGAAGCACGAGAAGAGCAGAGGTCGAGAGAGAGAGAGGTTTAGTAAAGGGCAGCCGAGGGCTGTTGGACTACGGTCGTGTCGTGTGCCCGTGTCCTCTCGCCTCCTAACAAAAGTCATTCCATCTTTTCTATCTTCTCTCGTTCCCAATATTTCAAATTCCAATTCCGAGCCTTTTACTATTTTCAAAATTCACGAGTTTTGATTTCTTTAAAAAAAATATCGGGAGTGTTTACTTCAACAAATGAGGATATATTACAGAATGTTGACATTATTTCCAGTAATAGAAGGACAGGTCGAGCCCTTCGAATGAGTGATTCTATGGTGCTTGGAAGGTACCAACACGGCAACACGGACAGGTACCTCCTAACCGAAATCAGCTACCGACGGATCTACCTTTGATTTGCTCAAAGATGGGATGGTACCCCTCTCTCTCAGTGAAATCCCCATATGCTCATCCTCGACTCTTTGAGATGACAAGCTTGATCTGCTCCGACTAATGTCGAACTATCGCCACCATCTACCACTCCGGGCTGTCGTGCTCTTGCCAGGAGTGCTGCTGAATGTAGTGCTAGGCCGTGATTGATGGTACGCGCCAACTACGTCCCGCCTAGTAATAGGCGTCGGTGCGTGCACCTTCGCCCTTTAGGCTTTAGAGCTCTAGAGGATTTATATAGGAGCAATGCGTAGTTTGCCGTGAAAAGCTAGCTGAACCGTCGGTACCGCCAGGAGGAAGCCACGCCCACGAGAGCCCTTTCTTCGGATGTCCGTCGCGGCCAGCATCCTCACCATAGCCAGTCGCACCACCAGGCCATCTCCACGTCGCCGCATCGCGTCCGACCCGCACCGATGCGCCTCGAAGGAGTGGAAAAGGGTCTCGCCACTGCTGACGCCGCCCGAGCTCCGCCCGTTGGCGCCCTTCGGCGGTGGTGAAGGGAGGAGGGCCTTCGGTGGTGTCGGCTAGGGTTTCCTCCCGGGTCGCTCGTGGGTGCGACAACTTGAGGGGACCAGGGATGAGTCATCTTAGTACAAACTAACAAGCGGGATCGCAGATTTATCGTGACCTTCGGTACAAAAGGCCAATGGTTATTTTCGGGCAGCTTAGCAGCAATAACTTTCTTTTGAAGGTCCATGTTAGTTTACTGGCACTGAAATGAACATTTGATACTTAGCAGATATGAATGCTTGAAAGGGACTCCCAATTTTTTTGGATGGAATTTCGTTCCATTCGAATAAATGTATTAGCTACATTTTTTATTACTAGTAAAATCAACTTATTATCCGATCACTAGTATTCCTCGTTCCATGTATCTCTGATGACATTGCTTCGCTAGCTTTTGCAAAAACAAAAACAGAATTGCTACTACTGCTTACGTTTCCTAAGCTTGTAAAAGAGCATTTCTGATTTTTTAACAGTATAAAATTAACGGATTTGCTAAAACGCAGGCACCTGAGAATTGCTTATGTCTCGGTCGACGCTCTGGACCGTTCGATGGGCGTCAAGATGGTGCGCCGGATCGATGTGTTTTTTCCCTTTGTCGGCCGTTGTCCGTGTCTGCCCGGTCCGCGCCTTTTTTTTCTGTAATCTTATCTTCATTCCGTGCGAGCAAAAGATAAGGTCGAGACAGGAGAGGCAAGGCGACGCGAGGGCGGCGAGCTCATCGTCGCTGTCCGCACCGTCGCCGTCGGTCGGAGAGGCGGCGCTTCTGTCCAGGTACTTCCCCTACCTCCGGCTCGTCGCCTCGCACTCTGTGTCTGCGTCCTGTGTCCTGATCTGTTGCGAATCGTCGAGGCTTGGCGAGGGCTTCGAGCTCCTCGTCGCTGTCCGCACCCTCACCGGCGTTTTCGTGTCTATGTACTGTCCCCCTACCTCCGGCTCGTCGCGCTCGCGCTGATTTGCTTTTTATCCTGTCTGCGTCCTGTCCCTTGATCTGTTGCGAATCGTCAAGGCTTGGCGAGGGCTTCGAGCTCCTCGTCGCTGTCCGCACCCTCGTCGGCGTTTTCGTGTCTATGTACTGTCCCCCTACCTCCGGGCGCGGCGCCTTTTGGCCATGCGCGTGATTTGTTTCTCTGCATCCCGCCGTTGCCGTCTCCGTGATCTCCGTGATTTTGTTACTGGATAGATCCGTTGAACTAGGCTATTTAAATCGAGAGCAGAGCGTGTCTGTAGCCCTAGATGTGGAGCACTGTTTGTTCTGCGTATTATCTGGTTGTAGCTCAGCAGATCCACCTCGAAACCATGGTTGCTAGTGTGTGTTTTTGATGTAGATGAGTTGTCCATATGACGATATTCCTGATGTGTGGTTTGTGCATTTGCTGAAACAGTTGTTCGTTGTTGATGCCCCCAATTATTTGTCTTGAATTATTTTGTACTGATGTGGTATGTCTATTGTGAGGAATAAGCTGGAGTTAGTTTACTTATAATGTGTTAGGTGGATGTAAAAGGGGCATGTTGTTTTATGCAGTTACTGCCTATCTCAAATGATTTTTAATGCAAGTAGTTAATAGCTTTTGTGTGAATTGTCAAAGGGGCATGTTCTTGTTCAGTTACTGAAAACATTTTGATTTTTAGATGATATCACAGAATCATGTTTTTTATGTGTTTTGTTCTTGCTTTTCATGTAGTTATGGAGATGGATTAGGGGGTTATATGTACTTACACACCAGTTGTAGTGTTTTTGCAAGCAGTTATAAGTTTTTCTGAAAGTGTGGATGGCATGGTGTTTCTGCATCTTGTTTGACAATTAATTCGACGTCACTGACAATTAATTCGACGTCACTTATAATGATTTATCCTTTTTCATGAATGAAGACATTGATTTTCTGCTTTGTTTACTTCAAATTTAATGCTGTAGGGACTTATTACACTTTTGCTTGGTACTATGGACAAGGGTATAGGTGAAGGTGATAGCACTGACGAGGTAAAGACTACCTGGTTGGATATGGATGTTTGTGTTGGTTGTGTGTTTATGTATCTGGCTGATTTTTAATTGAATGTTCTTTTCGCTTAATTTTTTCCAGGGTGCATCAAATTCTGAGGATGAAATAGTTTTGTTGGAAGCAGTTAGTAAAATTGTAAGTTTGATATATGTTACATTTCGTCATTCTTATTATAAGCATAATTGTCAGTTAGCCCATTTATTTGATTGCACACTTCAAGAATGTATGATTTATACGTTACCATTTCGATTTGTGCAACATTTTTTTTGTAGAGTGTATTATTGAACTCTTTTATCTGACAGGTCACAAGAAGCCTGAAGAGGTCTCGTAGGCGCAGCAAATTACCTGAGGCGAAAAGAAAGGTGAGATGTTCTTAGGTTCGCAGGCATTTCAGATTTTTTGCTATTTTTTTGGGTGTTAAACCTTTTTGCATTATGAATACATCTTCTTCATTGTTTCTAGTTGTTTTTTTTCCTTTGTGCAGAAAGTTACACGAGATCGTAGACAGGGTAGAAAGGTGGTTGATAAGGATGTGTCTATATCAAAGAGCAGATATAACGTCAGTTACCTAATTGAGATCCTAGAAGACATAAGTGATGATGAAAGACATTTCCTTAGGGATGTGGGTTTCGGTTGTGTCCTTGATTTGGATGTAGGAGCTGTACCATGGTCATTTTTGCAGTGGGTTGCTGATCATGTTGAGGTAGATAAGGAGGAAATGACTTTTGATGATCAGTCTATTCCAATTACCCCAGAATCTTTTGGACATGTACTCGGTATCTCAACTGCAGGAGACCCTGTTCCAAGAGAGGGCAAGATGTCAACCTTATTATTCCTGGAATGTTTTGGGCTATCTGAATTGCCACCAATCAAATACTTTGGCGAAAAGGTGAAAAAGAAGGGGCTCGAGAAGGACGAGTTCATAAGGTGTGTACTGGTCGTGGCGCTATCATGTTTCTATTGCCCAACATCGAACACAAAACCCAGCACATCATATCTTGGTGCACTCATTGACACTGAAAAAATAAAGACATACAATTGGGGGAAGCTTGTGCATGAATGGAACCTGTTCTACATAAAGAAGTACCAGAAATCAACATCAACTCTTGCAATGTGTAATTACTACTTCGCGGTTAGTATGCAAAGTTTTATATTGAGACATTTCTTTCAATTTTTTCTCAATTATAGTTTTATTTGTGGTGTGGAACGATATATTTTTTGTGTTAATCTCATGGCCGCACACCTCAGGTTCGATGCTTGGATTTTCTTGATTATCAGTCTATTGCTCTACAACCAACTTTACCAAGGGTGAAAGTTTGGAAAGGAGACATGTTGAAGGAATACATCAAACTACATATGGATGAAGATAACTTTTATGGCAAACTACGAGTAAGTGTATTTGAAGTTTTCTGCTTTTTTGTTGTGTTTTCTTCTGATTTTTTTTTATCTTGTTCGCTATCTGAGTTAACATTTTCCCCTAATTTTATATGTTGATACAAATAGGTCAAGCATATATCAGAAACTTGCTATGGCCCAGTAAGTTCAGTACATAAACCTGTCTTTGCTTCATCAGTAGACGATCTAAGGAAATCTATTCAGTCACTTGACCATTGCGCCTTCAATGATAAGGTGCATATAGCAAGTCAATTTCTATTTCTCTCACTTGTTTGGCAATTTTATATTATGTATTTTTCTGAGTTTTTTCTATTGATTAATTCAGTTTACCATTAAATACAGGTTACTGGTACAATTTGTTCACTCTTTCAAGAGCAC
>QRDG01000299.1:1854096-2059755 GCA_012064385.1 Puccinellia tenuiflora | reverse complement strand
ATCAAGCAACTCGTGGGCGTACTTCCGCTGATGAAGAAAGAACCCATCCGCTCGGCGTACCACCTCGATGCCGAGGAAGTAATGCAGCGGTCCTAGATCCTTGAGAGCAAACTCAGCAAGAAGACGATCAGTGAGCCGTCGAAGAAGATCCGTAGTGCAAGCCGTTAGGATGATGTCGTCGACGTAGAGCAGCAAATAGGCAGTGTTAGAGTTGTATAGCTGTATATGTGTTGTATTGTTGGTACGTTGTACCCCCTATATATATGTGATATGCCACCCGTAGAGGGTTAAGCAAGTTCCCCCAAACTATCTGTTTTACATGGTATCAGCCTAACCTAGATCCTTCCGCAAAAACCCACCCACCGCTGCCGCCGCCCAACCCTAGGGCAGCCGCCGCCGCCATGACCGCTTCCGCTTCGGGCGCCGCCAGTACCGGGGCTATTCCCGTGTCCCTTGCCGCCCTCCTTAACCTTCCGCAACGTTCTCTTGCTCCGCCGGTGCCGCCGGTTTATGGTACCACCGCTGTGGGATCCATGTTCTCGGCTCCGATCCCGCCGTCACCTACGACCTCCGCCGCCACGACGATGGTCCCGTCTACGGCGCCACCCACGGTCTCCCATGGACTACCGCCACTCGCCATCCTCCCGGCGGCCTCGGGGGATCTCAACGCCCCGCCCACGGTCGTCGGTCCCACACCTGCCGTATCGCTTGATGCCCCGGTGGCCGATGCCATCGCGATCGCCACACCAGCGGGGCCACTCCACTTCGACAAACCTGATCACCACCCGACTCACGCCGGACAACTACTTGTTCTGGCGCGCCAAGGTTTTACGTTACTCCGCAGCCGCTCTCTCCTTGGGTACGTCGATGGCTCCCTGTCGTGTGCTCCGCAGGTGATTGCGACCGTCCACGGTCCGGCTATCAACCCGGAAAATCGTGTGTGGTTGCAGCAAGACCAGGCGATCCTCTCCGCCATCCAGGGCTCTCTGGGCGATGGGGTTGCCGGCCTATGCCTCTTCGCCGCCACCTCTTAGGATGCTTGGACGACCTTGGAGCAAGCGTTCGCCCAGGTCTCTACGTCACGCTCGATGGCCATCCGCAGCGAGCTTGGTGACATCAAGAAGCTGGACTCCTCCGCCACCGCCTACTTCCACAAGATCAAGGTGCTGGCGGACACGCTGACCTCTATTGGGCAGCCGCTCCGTGACGAGGAGTTTGCCGGTTTCATCCTCAAGGGTCTCGACTCCGAGTACGACAATCTCGCTGAGGCCGTTCACAGCGCCAAGCCGCCGATGCCCCCTCACGAGCTCTACTCCCGCCTTCTCTTCACGGAGCAGCGCGTCGAGGCTCGTCGCTCCTCCGCCGTCATCACCGACCAGCCCGCGGCTTACTAGGCCTCCCGTGGTCAGCGACCGCCCGCGCCCCCGTCCGCTGGCAAGGATCCCCCACCCCTCCACCGACCTCGGATGGGGGTCGTGAGAATCGTGTGTGCAAACTATGTGGCCGTGAGAGACATGTCGCCTCTAAGTGCCATCGCCAGTTTCAGCATAGCTTCCTCGGTCTCGGCAATGACGGCAAGAATAATAAGCGCCAGTTCGCTATGGCGGACTTCGGCCCCCCCTGCCGCCCACGTCGCTGCCAAGGCCAAGGAGTCGCACGTCGAGCAGGGGTACACCCCGTCCTACCCCATCGATCCCGCGTGGTACATGGACACCGGCTCCACGGATCACACGACGAACGAGCTGAACAAGCTCGCCACCTACCAGCCCTACCATGGACACGACAAGGTTCACACCGCCAATGGCGTAGGTATGCCCATCTCTCATATTGGCCAAGTATCTCTCTCCACTAGTCATTCTAATAGGCAGCTCCACCTTCGTAATATTTTACGGGTTCCCTCGGTTACTCGCAATCTTTTATCTGTTCCTAAGCTTACTCGTGATCTTTTTGATCTTATGTGAGTTTCACCTTTTTGATCTTTTTGTTAAGGACCGAGCAACCCGGGACGTTCTGCTTAGTGGTCGCTTGAGCCAAGGCTTGTACCGTCTGGAGGATCCATCCACCACGTGCGTCTTCAATGGTGTTCGGGTGTCATCGTCTCAGTGGCACTCTCGCCTTGGTCACCCTGCCACTCCCATCGTCCATCATATTCTCCAACGTCATGAGCTGCCACTAGAGTCTAGCAACAAAGAGATGTCAGTGTGTGATGCCTGTCAACAAGGCAAAGTCATCAACTACCGTTGTTTCATCTACTAGAGAAGTAAAGAGTCCTCTTGAACTTGTGTTTTCCGATGTGTGCGGTCCAGCGCAAACCTCTGTCAGTGGTCACAATTACTATGTCAGTTTCATTGATGCTTATAGTCGATTCACATGGCTATATCTTATTAAGCGTAAGTCTGATGTTTTTGATATATTTCTTCAGTTTCAATTGCATGTTGAACGTCTTCTCAAGCATAACATTATTCATGTTCAGTCGGATTGGGGGGCGAATATCGCAACCTCAATGCGTTCTTTAATAAGCTTGGGATCTCTCATCGTTTGTCATGTCCACATACACATCAGCAAAATGGCGCCGTTGAGCGCAAACACCGACATATAGTTGAGACCGGCCTCACACTTCTTGCTCATGCTTCCGTCCCCTTTCGCTTTTGGAGTGATGCCTTTGCCACCGCGTGTTTCCTCATTAATAGATTACCCACACGTGTTCTTAATATGAAAACTCCTATTGAGCTTCTCTTGCATGAAACTCCTGATTATACATTCTTTAAGGTGTTTGGTTGCGCTTGTTGGCCTCATCTTCGTCCATATAACAATCGCAAACTAGAGTTTCGGTCCAAAAAATGCGTGTTTTTAGGGTATAGTTCTCTCCATAAAGGCTACAAGTGCCTACATGTGCCAACAAATCGTGTCTACATATCGCGTGATGTTGTCTTCGACGAGAACGTTTTCCCTTTTTCCGCCATGCCACAGCCCTCCACCACAGCTCCATCACTGCATTCATCTCCTATTCTGCCTGGCCAATTTGAAGATGTTGCATATTCGCCTGTGTTGTTACCTAATCATGGTGCAGGAACTGGACGTGGTGCCCACTTGGAGTTGCTGCCGGAGGCCTCTCTCCTGCCTCACGTCGATCGGCCGGTGCATGCACATGCACCGCCCACCGCCTTCGACGCTTCGCCTCCCCATACACCTGGGGCAGCGCCTGCTACTTCGCCACCCGAGCGGCCCACGTCGCCGCGCCCGGCCTCGCCTCCGTCGTCGCCCACGTCCACTGCGGCCTCACCGCCTGAGTCACCATCGGCGCGCCAGACGTCGCCCGGCCCTTCGTCTCCGACATCCTCTGGGCCGGCCTCGCCGACGCCAGCGCCTCCCGATGTCCTGCCTGCTCCTGTGCTTTCTGCGCCACGACGGCCGCACATACGCAGTCATAGCGGCATTGTCTGTCCTAAGGAGCGTACTGATGGCACAGTCACCTACATGGCTGCCTGTATGGCTCATTCATTTGAAGATCCGACAGCTGAACCGCGCAGTTATCAAGCTGCGATGAGTATACCACACTGGAGAGCTGCTATGGAACAAGAGTATCAGGCTCTCATGCAGAATGGGACCTGGACACTAGTTCCCCCCCCCCCACGTGTCAACATCATCGACTCGAAGTGGGTTTTTAAGGTGAAGAAACATGCTAATGGTTCTATTGAGCGCTACAAAGGGCGTCTTGTGGCCAAGGGGTTTAAACAGCGATATGACCTAGACTATGAGGATACCTTCAGCCCCGTTGTCAAGCCCACCACTATTCGGCTTCTCCTGTCATTGGTAGTCTCTCGTGGATGGTCTCTCCGATAGCTCGATGTACATAATGCTTTTCTTCATGGGCTGCTTGAAGAAGAGGTCTATATGCGGCAGCCTCCTGGATTTGTTGATCACACTCGGCCGAATCATCTATGTCACCTGACGAAGGCGCTATATGGTCTGAAGCAGGCTCCTCGTGCCTGGCATGCTCGCTTGGCTTCAGCTCTCCGTGCTCATGGCTTTGTTCCTTCGACGGCTGACACTTCATTGTTCTTATTCCAGCGTCCGAGTGTGACCATGTACTTGCTTGTGTACGTGGATGACATAATCCTAGTCAGTTCCTCTACAACGGCTGCCGATGCTCTTGTTGCTGCGCTTGGAAAGGACTTTGCAGTTAAGGACTTGGGAAAACTTCACTTCTTCTTGGGCATTGAAGTCGCTCATCAGTCTAGTGGCAGTTTGTCTCTCACACAGAAGAAGTATTCTCTTGATCTCCTGCGGCGTGCCGGTATGCTCAAGTGTAAGCCGTCACCCACGCCCATGTCCTCCACTGACAAGCTCTCAGCTTCTACAGGTGTTCTTCTATCCTCTGATGGTGCGACTGAGTATCGGAGTATTGTTGGTGGACTGCAGTATCTAACGATCACTCGTCCGGATCTCTCCTTTGCGGTCAACATGGTGTGCCAATATCTACACGCACCTACTGACGTGCACTGGTCTGCTGTTAAACGCATCTTGCGTTATGTGCAGCTCACGGTCTCCTTTGGTCTTCACCTGCGTCCCAGTTCATCTGGAGTTCTCTCTGCGTTCTCTGACGCTGACTGGGCTGGGTGTCCAGACGACAGGCGCTCTACGGGGGGCTATGCTGTGTTCTTGGGTCCTAATTTGATCGCCTGGAGTGCACGCAAGCAGGCCACTGTCTCCCGCAGCAGTACAGAGGCAGAGTACAAGGCTGTCGCCAATGCGACAGCTGAGCTTATATGGGTTGAGTCTCTACTTCGAGAGTTGGGAGTTCCTCAGCCGCATCCTTCGGTCCTTTGGTGCGACAACATCGGCGCTACGTTTCTATCGTCGAATCCGGTGTTCCATGCACGGACCAAACACATTGAGATTGACTATCATTTTGTGAGGGAACGTGTTGCACAGAAGCTATTACAGATCAAGTTTATCTCTTCAAAGGATCAACTTGCTGACATCTTCACCAAGCCGCTACCTTCTCCTATGTTTGAGGTCTGTAGGCGCAATCTCAACCTCCTAGATGTTGGAGTAAGTTGAGATTGAGGGAGGGTGTTAGAGTTGTATAGCTGTATATGTGTTGTATTGTTGGTACGTTGTACCCCCTATATATATGTGATATGCCACCCGTAGAGGGTTGAGCAAGTTCCCCCAAACTATCTGTTTTACAAGCAGTGTCCGTGCCCTGTCGATAGACGAACAACGAGGCATCAGAGCGGGTGGGACGGAAGCCGAGCTGGTGAAGAAACGTCGCGATGCGCTGGTACCAAGCACGCGGTGCCTGCTTGAGCCCGTATAACGAGCGCGAAAGCAAGCACACATGATCCGGGTGTGTGTCATCGACGAAGCCGGTGGGCTGCTGGCAGTACACTTGCTCGAAGAGGTGACCATGCAAGAAGGCGTTGGAGACATCCATCTGATGCACTGGCCAAGCCCGAGACACCGCAAGATGCAGGACGGTGCGGATCGTGCCCGGTTTGACAACCGGAGCAAAAGTGTCGGTGAAGTCGACGCCGGCTCGTTGACGAAATCCGCGAACCACCCATCGCGCTTTGTAGCGCTCGAGTGTCCCGTCGGGACGGAGTTTGTGCTTGAGCACCCACTTGCCGGAGATGACATTGGCATGACGCGGACGGGGAACGAGCTGCCACGTCCGATTACGCTGTAAAGCGTCGAACTCCTCTTGCATGGCTGCATGCCAATGCGGGTCCCGAAGAGCGGCCCGAACCGATGTGGGAACTGGCGAGGGTGCAGAGGTGGACGCCGCACATGCGTACTCAGTGGTGTGGTAGCGCGTCGACGGCCGGAACACTCCCACACGAGCACGAGTGAGGGGGCCCGCAGGCACGGCAGGTGGAGCACCAGCAGCCGAGCTCAACATAGGAGCCGCAGGTGAAGGCGAGTCCGTCGAGGAAGAGGCCTGCGTGTTGGAGGCGCGGGAGGGCGAGTCCGGTGATGAGGCAGCCGAGTCAGGCAGCGACTCCGACGGCGAGGCAGCCGAGGAGGGCCGCGAGTCCGTTGAGGAGGAGACCCGCGCACTCGGGGCGTTGGGTGGCGACGGGGCCGGCGCTGTGATGGTGGATATTGATAAGTTGGGTGGTGCCCCAAGCGAAGGCGGACTTGTAGCTAGTAGCAATTTTCCCTCAATTAAAGAATCGAGGTTTATCGAACCAGTAGGACTTCGAAATCAACAACGAGGTGAATGTTGAAGATCTCTGGCGCTTAACCTTCAACAGACGTGGACCTGCACACACTCAACCAAAATACTTTGCCCCCAACGGCGGAGAGGTTGTCAATCTCTCCGGTCTCGCAGAACACAAAGCGGTTAATTGTATGATGAAATAGATAAAATATGAAAAGTGACTAGAGGAGTAATGATGATTAAAAGCAAGTAAATGAGGTTGAAAACAATGTAAAGAGATGGACCGGGGCCCATGGGTTCACTAGTGGGGTCTCTCAAGTAAATAAAATATGCATGTGATGGGTGAACGAATTACAGCTAGGCAATTGACAAGATCATGACACAAACCCAATTTAGCTATGACAAAAAGGACATGATAATATTTATGGAGGCATCACGACAAGGAACAAAGACCGTTAAGTCCAACTGCGTCTTTGTCTAAATAGTCCACCGTGGGATCGCTATCCAGCCTGTCACCCAACGGTATTAAGTTGCAAGCAACAGACAATTGCATTAAGTAAAGTGCATGAAGTAAGCAATACTAATATAAAAATAGACATTAACACCGCTGTTTTACCCTTAGTAGCAACAGCACACCCTCTCCCTTAGACGTTTCTGTCACTCGTGCCCAGGAACAAAAGGGGGCATGAACCCACTATCTAGCATAAATACACTCTCTTGGAGACACACACAATCACTCGGCCAAAGTAACTCCGCACATCGGGGAGCATTCAAGAACATAAATTACTCATATAAGAATCATGCACAATCTAAACATAACTTCATAATCCATCAGATCCCACCAAACACATCACATAGCATTACAATAATTGATCTTGATCATGTTAGACAACTCACAAGATCATAAGACATGAAGCACAAGAGAGAGAGACTACCAACTAGCTACTGCCATGAACCCGTAGTCCAAGGTGAGACTACTCACAAATCATCACGGAGGAAGGCATGTCGATGAAGAGCCCTCCGGGATCGATCTCCCCTCCGGCAGAGTGCCGGGATCAGGTTCAGATTGGACCCCGAACTAGGGTTTTCGGTGATGGTGCGTCGGGGTCGAGTTTCTGGAAAATAATCGCCGCCTTCATGTTTTTAGGTTAATTGTGATTTTATAGGAGTCGGAGTGGGCCGAGGAGGTGCCCACAGGGCAGGGGCGGGCCCCACCTGCGGGTCCCCCCCAGGCTGTGGCAGCTACCCGCGTGTGCCCTGTGGGTTGCCTCCAAGGCTTCCCTTCGGACTCCGTCTTCATATTGGCGTAAAAACAATCCCCGTAAATTTTTGTCCAATTCCGAGAATATTTACAGAAGTAAATTTCTGAAACAAAAAGACAGCAAAAACAGGGAACTGGCATTGGGCATCTTGTCAATAGGTTAGTACAACAAAATGCATAAAAATGATATAAATATCAGTAAAAACATGTGACAATATCACAAAACTAGCATGGATCACTTAAAAATTATAGATACGTTTGAGACGTATCAGCATCCCCAAGCTTAACTCCTATTCGTCCTCGAGTAGGTAAGTGATAACAAATAATTTTTGATAAGACATGCTACCAACACAATCTTGATCAAGATAGTAATGGAAAGCACATGAAGTGAATAAGGTAATCCAAAAGAATGGTCTATAGTTGACATTAAGCAAACAATGATTAACAAACGCTAGCTAACAAATGCTAGAAACTTTTCATGAATAAGTGCGTTGGAGACATGGAACCATACATAAGGTTTAGAAAGAAGAATTGCGAATTATGTCTCCAATGTAAAGTATCAATCATTCTTCAAAGCATCTAATTAGTCATTCATGAAAATAGCCAAGCTCAAGTCAGGTGTCCTAATCCATCTACTTCATAAATCAACTGTTTCGAAGTCTACTCAACTAGTGCAAGTAAGAAGTGGCTTTGGCACCATGATGTTATGTCAAAGAGAACAATAATGGAGGTTTGGAAGGTCAAAAAGAAAGGCTCAAACAGTGGAGAAGGTAATCACAAGACAGAAGGAAGTCCCGTAGTTGACACTGTATGAGTAGTAGTGATTGCCATGCAACGAATGCACATAGAGCTATAAGTGTATGAAAGCTCTCCAATGGAACTAGTGGGGGTGCATCCAACTTGCTTGCTCATGAAGACCTAGAGCTCACTTGAGGAGGCTCATCCTTGGAATATACAAGCCAAGTTATATAACGTTAATTCCCCACATAGTTATACAAATGAAAACATGAAAACTCTCTATAATGAAGTGTAGGTGCTACTAGCACAAGTGTGGAATAAAGGATAGTAGTGCTGCCCCCTCTCTCTTTTATATTTCTCTTCTTTTTTTTTAATTGTGGCCTCCGTGGCTCTTTTAAATTTTCTCTCATTGGTCTCTTTTGGACTCTTTTATGTGGTCACTTTGGACTCTTTTCAATATGCTCACAGGTAGGGGCAACACTCTATTTTTACAAGATGATCATCACACTTTTGATACTCATAACTCATAAGACTAATACATGATGTATAAAAGAAGATATGCATGATCGAGCGTAGTGTGGAAAAAATGTAGAACATGTGGCAAGCCACGCTGCACACTAACTCAAATGATCAAGCAAACTATATGGCAATGAAGAACGACATCAAGTCATAATGTAATGACGGATGTTGCATGGCAATGTAACTCGGAACGGCTATGGAAATGCCGTGGTAGGTAGGTATGGTGGCTGTTTTGAGGAAGATAGTTGGCTTATGTGTAGGAGAACAGGATGAAGTTCTCCCACAGAGTTGGATGTACTCGCGAAGTATGCACCAATCTCAATGTGAGAGAGTCCATTGCGCAGCACCGAATAGGCTAGCAAAATATGGAAGTGGAAGTGCCGAAAACCAAAGCTCACAATGCATTTCGTATATTGCAAACAACTAGCAGTTTCAGTGTTCCACAAATGGTTAGAGACACCCCGAGAGGGATCGTGGCGGCGACACAAGTGCCCCGATGGCTTCCCCGACCGTTGCAGTAACTACCCACTAGGGACTTATTTTCAACTTAGTAGAATTCTTGACACATTAGCATTGTTGACTTAGGTTGTTTAGTTCAGAAAAGTACAGCTCCATGCTTTAATAACACCTCTCCACTAATCAGCTCTAACACCATTAACCAACACATTTTAACCATTAGTTATTTGGGTCATTTAACAGATTGCCACTAGAGGCTTGGTAGTACTCAGTTTTGCCACTAGTTTCAAATGGCTTACAGTTTTGCCACTACTTCAGTTGCAGCTGCTATGGCGAGGCCAAACGGCCAGTCTGAAGCGGATTCCGTCTGTTAGGCATTAGTGGACTTGGTCCGTGTCTTACAGGTGGGACCAGTTTACTTCTTACAGGTGGGACCGGGCAAGGCGCTAGTGGACTTGGTCCGCATTTTACAGGTGGGACCAGGTAACTTCTTACATGTGGGACCGGCGACGGTGCAAAATAACGGCCACCACCTGACCTAACCGTGCACGACACCTGCTCTCGAACGGCCACCTGCGCCGCCGCCACCACCACTGCGGCCGCCACCTGCGCCGCCTTGTCCGTCCCGCGTATAGAGCCAACACCTCCACCGCAATGTGCTCCAGCGTGCCGTGCTCCGCCGTCACCTGCTCCACTGCCACCAGCTTGTCCCGCTGCGCCCACCAGCTGCTCGACCCGCGGCGAGGCTCCTTCCGTGCGCCCGACGGGAGCGCTGGGGTTGGCGAGGCAGAGGAAGTAAGAGGGTGAACTCCAGGGCGAAATGGCGAGCGGATGCGACCGTGGAGTAGCTGGCGAGGCAATCGTCGGGCCGGACACCCGCCGCATCCACGACTGGGTTCCCGAGGGGTAAGTTGGAGCTCACCTCTGCATTTGAACATTCGATTAGACATGAGACGCACTCGGTTTATGTTGATTTTGCAATTGGCGTGCTGAATTCGCATTTCGTGGTGTGCTGAATTCGTCTCTATTTTTCTGGTTAGGATGGAATTGCGGTTTGCTTTCTTGCTGAATATTAGAAGGGACCGGTACGTCGTCGATGCAGAGAATAACAATAAATTCACGGGTGGTTTCGATTATCCTTTGCCAGTGGATTGCAATTGGAGTTTTAGACAATTTGGGGAGGTAATTTGCAGTCCATATCCTTGGGGTTTGCATGATGAAGTGGAATTCAAATACTACGATGGGGGAAACAGATGGGTGGCAGTTACAAATGATGAAGAACTCGCTACCATGTTTGCTAAGCATAAGGAGAAGGAGAAATTTCATGTGAGACTGCAAAATGATGTGGTTGTGCCGGCAATTGGACCTAGTATGGCGGATGCATCTTCTCGGGCTGCATCATGTCGTGGTGCTCGCAGTTCTAGCCAGAGAAGTTCAGGCAGTGCACGAGGACATGGTGCCTCGAGCGGCGTGGGCAGCAGCAGCAGAAGAAGGGTCCCCGTTGAAGTGGAGGAGCCTTCCAGTTATGCGGATGAAGAAGAGAGGCTATATCCTGATGTTCTTCGGAATTTACGACGAGCATCTCGGGCTGGAAACAATGAGGCTGACGCGGTGGTTGTAGACGAAGACAACGAAGCTTTGAGTGATGTCGAAGACGATGTTCCACCTGTTGAATGGGACCGTGAGAACCCATTGATGGAACAAGGTTCCATTTATTCATCAATGAATGAGTGTAGAAATGCACTTGTGACGTACTGCATCAAGGCAGAACGCTATTTCAAAGTTGACAAGAGCGATAAAGTTCGTTACAGAGTGCATTGTCCGACTGAGGGTTGTCAATGGAGGATGCATGCATCTAAAATGCGAAAGAGCACAAATATTCAGGTGAAGGTGAACCCATTTAGCCACACGTGCAAGGAATCAACACTTAGGAAGGAAACAATCAGTAGAGCCAAGTCAAGATGGGTGGTTGAAGAAGTAAAGAAGTGGGTGACAGAAGACAATCAAATTGGTACAAAGGAATTGATGAAGAAAATCAAAGAGAAGTTCAAGATTGATTTACCATACATGAGGGTGTTCAATGGTAGAAATCAAGCTTTGGATTCTATTTACGGTGACTGGCAGGAAAGTTTTGAATTATTGTATTCATTCAAAGCTGAAGTGGAGAGGACCAGCCCAGGTAGTATTGTAGAAATTGACCACCACACGGTGGAGTACAAAATAAAGGGAGTGACAAGGACCAAGGAATGCTTTAGGAGGGTTTTTGTCTGCTTTGAGGCTTGTCGCCAGGGTTTTTTGGTAGGCTGCAGGCCGTATTTGGCTGTTGATGCTACTTTTCTGACAGGGAGGTTTAAAGGACAGTTAGTGGCAGCTTGTGCAGTTGATGCACATAATTTTGTATTTCCAGTTGCGTATGGTGTGCTGGAGACAGAGTCTGAGGAGAGCTGGACTTGGTTTTTCCAGAATCTGCACCTGGCTATTGGACATCCCAATGGGTTGGTAATTCATACAGATGCCTGCAAGGGTTTAGAAGTGGCCGTGGACAATGTGTTCCCTGGAGTAGAGCATAGGGAGTGCATGCGTCATCTTGCTGCAAATTTTGCGAAGAAATTCAAAGGAAAAGTGTATAGCGACAATTTATGGCCAGCAGCTTTGACTTGCAGTGTCAAGAAGCACAACTATCACATGAGGCAGTTATACAAGAATGAGAAAGTGAAGGAATACTTGGAAACACACCACTCCAAGTTATGGGCCAGAAGCCAATTCAGTGAACTGAGCAAAGTTGACAACGTGCACAATAATCTTGCAGAGTCTTTCAACTCAACCATCTGAAAACTAAAGGGTCTCTATATGGTGGATTTGCTGGACAAGATAAGAATAGAGTACATGGAAAAGTTTCATTTCCGTGCAAATATAGCCGCGGCAAAATTCATGGGCCACATTGTCATCCCTGCCGTGTTGAATGAATTGAAGCAAAAAACTGAAGGCTTGGACATGAGCATGAAACTTTGCTCGGCTACCAAAGCAGAGGTAGCATTTATGGATAAAGAGAAGAGGGAATGGAAATATCCAGTGGATTTAGAATCTAGAACTTGCAGTTGTAGGCAATGGCAGATAACTGGGTTGCCATGCATTCATGCATTGTTTTTCATCACCACTCTGTCAGGTCCAGCAGGGAACATACAGCAATATGTGCATGAGTACTACTCTGTTGCAAGGTTCAAAGACACATATGCAGTTCCTTTACCTACTTTGGAGGGAAAACATCAATGGGATGTAGTGAACCCTGGATTCAAGCTCCGTGCTCCAGTTCTGAAGAGAGCAAAAGGTAGACCGAGGAAGAGTCGAATAAGAGCTCGCAGCGAAGGAGCTGGACTTGGAGCGAGGAAGCGTAAGTGCAACAGGTGTGGTGGGTCTGGTCATTTCGGTAGGTATTGTGATCACGCAGTAGATCCAGCGTTCGGAGAGCGTTTGGATGAAACTGATGATGATGAGCAGCAGGTTGGAACAGAGCAAGAGCATGAGCATGATGATGATGATGAGCAGCCGGTTGGAACAGAGCATGACAATGTGGCTCCAAATGATGATGACAATGTGGCTCCAACTGATGGTGATCAAAATGGTCCATCTGATTTTGCTTATGAGGCTCCATATGAAGGTTCAAATGATTTCCCTTTTGATCAAATGGACCATGATCATCAAAATGAGGCTCCAACTGATGTTGACAATGAGGCTCCAACTGATGGTGACATTGTGGCTCCAAATGATGATGACAATGAGGCTCCAACTGATGTTGACAATGAGGCTCCAACTGATGGTGACATTGTGGCTCCAAATGATGATGACAATGAGGCTCCAACTGATGGTGACAATGTGGCTCAAAATGATGCTCCAACTGATGGTTCACAACATTCTGTGATTGTGAGTTCTGCCAGGTATGTCAATCTTGCCAACACTAGTACATTTATCACTTGAAAATTTTCTCACTGCCCTTTTTGTCTTGTACAGCTCTGTGGTTGCTTCAAAGAAGACTGACAAAAGGAGAAGAGAAGAAGCAATGACCAC
Organism: Puccinellia tenuiflora; assembly: GCA_012064385.1. Lineage (NCBI taxonomy): Eukaryota > Viridiplantae > Streptophyta > Magnoliopsida > Poales > Poaceae > Puccinellia > Puccinellia tenuiflora. The sequence goes on along the minus strand of QRDG01000299.1, from coordinate 2,046,550 downwards.
AAGGATCACAAGGAGCACAGTGGCAAGAAGCATAAGAATCACAAGGAGCATAGCGGCAATGAAGCCTCGACGCGGTGTAGATTGAGTTGGAACCAAGAATAATTTATGAAACATTATGAATGATGTTGTATTATGTTGAATGACCAATGGTACAACTATGTTTGGATGATTTTTTTTTGAACTGATGTTTGGATGATTTTAATAGAAAATCATATGTTTCCTTCTGTCATATGGTTGAACCATGTCTCGCAGACCAACCTATCCGAGCGCAGAAACCATCGCTGTTCTGATTGGTTGTCTCGCGGACCAACCAATCAGAGCGCAGAACGAGCGTCTCGCGGATCGCTGTGGCTGACCCGAGCGCACCCGTCCGATGCAAAGAGTAGCCAATCAGGAAGCAGAACCAGCGTCGCGCGGATCGCGCATGCCTGCCCCCACATCTGACGGGTGGTGTCTGGCGCTTGGTAGGATCCGACGGCGGACGTTCGACGCTAGGGTTTGGAGCATTCCTGCGGGGTTTGAGCCAGTCAACGGGGTTATTAGGGTTTGACCAGATTTCAAAAAATCATAACTAAATTACAAAAAATCGAAAAAATACAAACTCAACGGGGTTCGTCCATTTAGGAGACCTAGTTACCATAAAAAAATATAAACTCGGTATAGGGGCGTTTTTTTGAAAAATCACTTTTTGAAGTGATTTGTCGAAATCAAGTTCAAATGTTTTTAAAAAATTCAAAAAAAATCAAAATGTTGAAATTCTTGCGCACATAGCCGTCATATGTGACAAGGTTATGAGAAAAAAATATAAACTTGGTGTAGGTCATTTTCATGAAAAAAGGCTTCACACAAATGAGCTATCACCTATGAACATGTTCAGAGTTCGTAGAATAGGGAGAGAGGGTTTAGGGTTTGAAAACAATCAAAATAATTCAAAAAAAATCAGAAAAATCTCCAAAGCTTCATTTTGTAGTAAATAAGAAGGATCCAGGCTTAGTTTTTCATTTTCATGTTTTAAACTTGTTTAAATGTTGGTCAACCCTACGGTTTGACCCAAATTCAAATATTCATAGGATATTCAAAAAACATCAAAAAAATGCAAACTCTGCACACATAGTCTTCTGATGTCATATACTAACCATTTCAGTTGATAAAGAAAGTACAAGTACATTCAACCAAACAATTCATGTACATGGTGGTGATTTCTCACTTCTGTCAAATGAAGTCCAAGATTTCAAAAAATCATAACTAAATTACAAAAAATCGAAAAAATACAAACTCAACGGGGTTCGTCCATTTAGGAGACCTAGTTACCATAAAAAAATATAAACTCGGTATAGGGGCGTTTTTTTTGAAAAATCACTTTTTGAAGTGATTTGTCGAAATCAAGTTCAAATGTTTTTAAAAAATTCAAAAAAAATCAAAATGTTGAAATTCTTGCGCACATAGCCGTCATATGTGACAAGGTTATGAGAAAAAATATAAACTTGGTGTAGGTCATTTTCATGAAAAAAGGCTTCACACAAATGAGCTATCACCTATGAACATGTTCAGAGTTCGTAGAATAGGGAGAGAGGGTTTAGGGTTTGAAAACAATCAAAATAATTCAAAAAAAATCAGAAAAATCTCCAAAGCTTCATTTTGTAGTAAATAAGAAGGATCCAGGCTTAGTTTTTCATTTTCATGTTTTAAACTTGTTTAAATGTTGGTCAACCCTACGGTTTGACCCAAATTCAAATATTCATACGATATTCAAAAAACATCAGAAAAATGCAAACTCTGCACACATAGTCTTCTGATGTCATATACTAACCATTTCAGTTGATAAAGAAAGTATAAGTACATTCAACCAAACAATTCATGTACATGGTGGTGATTTCTCACTTCTGCCAAATGAAGTCCAAGTTTTCCAACATGAAATCTTGGGAAACCTCCCCAAAGCTTCATTTTGTAGTGAATAAGAAGGATCCAGGCTTAGTTTTTCATTTTCATGTTTTAAACTTGTTTAAATATTGGTCAACCCTACGGTTTGACCCAAATTCAAATATTCATAGGATATTCAAAAAACATCAGAAAAATGCAAACTCTGCACACATAGTCTTCTGATGTCATATACTAACCATTTCAGTTGATAAAGAAAGTATAAGTACATTCAACCAAACAATTCATGTACATGGTGGTGATTTCTCACTTCTGCCAAATGAAGTCCAAGTTTTCCAACATGAAATCTTGGGAAACCTCCCCAAAGCTTCATTTTGTAGTGAATAAGAAGGATCCAGGCTTAGTTTTTCATTTTCATGTTTTAAACTTGTTTAAATGTTGGTCAACCCTACGGTTTGACCCAAATTCAAATATTCATAGGATATTCAAAAAAATCAGAAAAATGCAAAATCTGCACACGTAGTCTTCTGATGTCATATACTAACCATTTCAGTTGATAAAGAAAGTATAAGTACATTCAACCAAACAATTCATGTACATGGTGGTGATTTCTCACTTCTGCCGTATAAGTCAAAGGGTGAAGAGATGTTGTACATTTATAGATTAATAAAATGACTTTATATTGGTCAAGAACACTATATTAGTGCACTAGATGAATCCTAGAGTTTGAGGTCATTTAGAGAAGGTCGAAAAATTGGTCGGATTAGAAATGGGGCTGTTTGGGCTACCTTTCGGGCGCTTTTCTAGCTCATTTTGTAGAGCCGATTGGTTGTTGGAGATGTTACCCTACCAAAAGGGCTAGGATTGTTTCCAACACGAGCATAACAACTTAGAAATGACTTGGATGTCACACAAGTTTCAAACTTTTGAAGAAATTCAAAGTACGTTCAAATTCAAATTACAAGTTTCTTCGTGTCAATTTCTTATTTAGGCAAGGTGGAGATGAGGTGATTTTAAAACTTTGAAAATGAAAAAAGTCAAAAACTCACCGAAGAATAGGAAATTTACATTCTGAATTCAAATAACAGATTCCCATATTACAAAAACCATCTTCTGCGATTCTTCTCCACATTATATAGGTCGAATAAACATCGTAGCATCTGATAAAACCGTAGCATCTGATCGAGGTTTGCATCCATGTACTCGATCTGCACCGTTCCTTACGATCAAACGATTGAAAATGACGCTGTGCATGCAATAACGGCCACTGACTACTGGGCCCCGTTCACCAGCCCGATGCATGCAGAACTCGACGTAGACCTGCATGCCTAGTTTTTCCAGAGTAGACCTCGACGTTCACCAGCGCTATTTGCAGCGACGCAGCTGGCCTGCACCACGCCTCGTTTTTCAAGATGACACCATGTCGCGTCGCACCATGCAGGCTTTGGCGTGGAACTATGGGTTGGTTTAAATGCACGCAGCTACGCAGACTTTGGCGTGAGACTTTGGATTTCATCAGGGTTTAAATGCACGCAGGGCACCGTCGCATCATATATTTACGCAGGGCACCGCTTTGACCGCCTAATGCGCGCACGTACTGCTACCTGTCCTACGCCTAATGCATCGATTCTCCACGTTGCTTCTTCATCTATCTTCTTACGTTTTCACACAGTGGCTTTCATCTACCCCGATTAATTCACACGTCGTCGGGTCTTTAAATACTGCCTTCGCCTCCTCTTCCCTCTTCTCATCCCTCTCCAGCCCCTTTGCCTCTACAATGTCGAAGCTCTCTCTCCCTTCCAGCCCCGAGTCCGTCAGCGACGAAGACAACCAGCCGAAGGCTCGGCCCTGGTGGGAGCCGGAGGCGCTGGGCATCGATCCCTCTGCCAAGCAGAAGCGCAAGGCCAAGCGGAAGCGCAAGGCCAAGGTGCTGCACGGGTCAGCCTACTTCTTCCACCGCCCCGACCCCGACCGCGTCGACAACCGCTCCAACGAGGAGATGAACCTTTCCGACGAGGAGAAGGCGGAGGAGAAGGAGTTGGCGAGGTGGGAGGAGGCGAGGGAGAAGGCGGAGGAGAAGGCTCTCTGGCGGCGCATCAAGAAGAGCCGTGACAGGGAAGACGACAGGATGCGCGAGGCCAATCGCCGGGCCTTGCAGAAGCAGGAGATGGCGGCCAGGGCGGCGGCGTGGAACTTGTGGAAGAAGTAGGCCAACCGCCGGCGGCTAGGCGGCGGTTAGGTTAGGGCCCTCTATATTTAGGGCCCTATTGCATTTTTTTTGTTTAATATATGTAATCCGCGTCGGGCCCCTCTATCTATATGTAAAAGGGGCCAATGTTTAATATATATGTATATGTTCCCGTCCGTGCTAATATAATATAAAGAGTTATTATAAAAGGGTATGTGTACAACAATTTCTAGGGAAAACAATGTGTTGAAAAAATCTAACTATGAGTAAACTATAATCTAACTGTGTGCATGCAAACATGCGTGTCCAAAAATTAAGTACAAAACCCAAAGGAAAACCACTCTCACGTGTGTCCAAAACATTCAGTACAAAATGCGTTTTTAAACCCTAAACCAAGTAAAGAACTCACTATGTATAGTCTCCTTCCTTTGCCATGTCAAAGTCCTTCCATCAGCCCTAACGGTCACTAGCGCAGCACTATACTCCCCAAAACCACGGGGTCTTGGGTTCGATTCCCAGCCAAACCCCATTTTTGTTCATTTTACACCTTTTTTTTCCGGCACAACCCACCCTTCTAATTTGCAAAGTTTCTGAATTTCCCATTTCTTCTACATTTTTCACACAATTTCAAGCATACAAATCCCTACCAAATTCATTCCTTTCCATACAATTTCATAAAAACACCGAGTGCGATCACTATACCCACAAATGCCCAAATGTAATTGCAAAACCAATTGCAAATGGGTTTTTGTGCTCGCTGTTCGAGCATCCTAACCTTCTGGTTAAACCTCCTAAGCTCAACAGCTACCTCTATTGATTCAATGTGTGCTCCGCCCTGCATCTCCTCTTCCGGAGCTCGCGCTGCGGCCGCTGCCGTCTGTGGCAGGATGGGAAGCCATTCCTCGTGCTCCTCTAGCAGTTCATTCATCAGTCTCTCGGCCAGAACATCGACCCAAAGGAAGAAATGCTTTACCTGCATGAAAGCCAAACAGATCAACCGTATTGCTCAATGATCCCGACCACGAAAAGAGTCAAATTGCCCCGATTCTTACCCTCTTGTTCTTGCACACATAGAACGGTCGATTTGGGTTCTTCAGTGTCCCAGAAATCTTCCGATCAACCTCACCCCTGCACCGCGGACAGAGCACACCGGCATCTCCATGCCCGCCGGAATCTCGATCCGCGAGATGGCGTGGGAGCTCGAAGAAGACATGGAGCTCGATTGGCGGCCGCCCGCAGCCAATCGGGATCTCAACGCCTCCGCACACGCCCCCTCTAGCTGCAGCAGACGGCCGCGCCCTCCACAACAATCTTCCCGCCGCCGGTGATGAAGGGGATCTCGACGCCGCCCTCTCAGCCGCCCGCTCCCGGCTCCTAGTTACCAACAGGGGTCGCCGCCTACCTCTGCGCGTGTCCGCCTCCAACCCCGTCGCACGCTCGGCTGATTGCTGCTCACCGCTGCGACATCCGGTGGAGCCTTCCGCCGGGATTTTATCGCACACCCGCGGCCAGCAACGGCGACTTACTACTGGGTCCCACAAGCAACGGTTATCTACTGGGTCCCACAAGCATCGGCCAGCAACGGTCTGATTGTGTAACGCGTCTGGTCCCACCTGTAAGGGCCGAGTCAAACACGCTGACCTGACGGAGATGGCCTCCGCCTGGTCCCACCTGTAAGGGCCGAGTCAAACACGCTAACCTGACGGAGATGGCGCAAATTGACGGAACGAGTCCTTGCGCACATACTAGGGGCAAAACTGAGGACGATTCCAAGCTAGGGGCAAAACTGAGTACATGGACAGAACTGATGGCAAACGGATAATTTACCCTAGTTATTTTAGTGCCTCAAATCAATTGAAGGGTGTCAAATTATCCACATAGTGATCTACAAGACTATGCAGGTTTTTCTACTTCATACCACTGCCACACGCATAGCATTTTTCCGATCTAACACATTAACCAAGCAACCAAAACAACTCTCCAACAAATATAAGTGAAGAACAAGAGAGTTTAACTTAACAACTAGCATCTCTAAATAAGATAAAAGCTAAAAGCGAGAGCTTACTAGAAAACAGACAGTAGCTAAGAATACTCAAAAAGATATAAGTGAAGCAAAGGAGTATTCAAACGAAAAAGCGGAGCGTGTCTCTCCCACACAAATAAAGCTAGGATCCAACAAAGATATGACCAGAAAACAAACAAATAAAACTGAAAGTAAAAAGACGCTCCAAGCATAGCACATAATATGTAAAGTGATAAAAACGAAGTTCAACGAAGACGACCTTATGATAGTCGATGAAGATGAGGGGATGCCTTGGCATCCCCAAGCTTTGACTCTTGATAGTTCTTGATATTCATAGGGGTGCCATGGGGGCATCCCCAAGCTTGAGCTCTGATCCATCCTCGATTTATTCATATTCCTCTCCTTTGGAACTTAAAAACTCTGTTCACACAAAACTTCTCATAATTTGATTAGAGGGTTAGTGCTCATAAATTAAAATGCACATATGTTCAACTCAAGACAAATTGCAAACCAACTTAATTAGACATTAGCTACTGTTTACTAACCCTCAATGTGGCACTCTACCCCTAGAGTATCACATATGACGATGGTAAAGAGGCAAATGAAAAATAAAAGCAGAATCTGTCAAAATCTGAACAGTCTGTAAGATCGAATTTTTCGAGGCACTTCTACAGTTTAAATCAAAAAACATAAAACTAACGAAAGATATATAAAATCATAAGGATTTCTGTAAAAAATTATCAGAAAAATATAAAATTCTGGCGATTTTAGGATTTTTGTGCAACAGGCGCACAGAATCTGTTTTTGGACAGCAACACAATACCTCACACTTTCAATGCATTAGAGGCTAAACTTGGCACAAAAAACTAAAAGAAAAAGATACAATGAAGTTGCTACAGGTAATAACTTTATGACTCAATAAAAACAAAAAGCAAACTGAAAGCAAAAGATGGGTTGCCTCCCAACAAGCGCTTTTCTTTAACACCTTTTAGCTAGGCGCAATGCCAAATATCAAGTTTTTCGGAGGCCTTTGCAACATCAAGAGCATAGCTTGACCTTATGATTGATTCAAAAGGAAACTTCTTTCTCTTTCTAGGTAAGTGTTCCATCCCTTTTTTTAAGGGGGAACTGAAACTTTATATTTCCCTCTTTCATATCAATAATAGCACCAATGGTTCTCAAAAACGGTCTTCCCAAAATAATGGGACAAGAAGCATTGCACTCAATATCCATAACAATAAAATCAACGGGAACATAATTATAATTAACAACAATAAGTACATCATCAACTCTACCCAAAGGTTTCTTTTTAGAAGAATCAGCAAGATGAACATTTAAATAGCACTCTTCCAAAGGATTTAAATCAAGCATATCATAGAAACTTTTAGGCATAACGGAAACACTTGCACCAAGATCACATAAAGCATTGCAATAAAAGTCATTTATTTTCATCTTAATAGTGGGTTACCAACCATCTTCTAACTTACTAGGGATAGAGGTTTCAAGCTTTAGTTTTTCTTCCCTAGCCTTGATAAGAGCATCGGTAATGTGTTTGGTAAAGGCAAGATTTATTTTACTAGCATCCGGTGTTTAGCAAGTTTTTGTAGGAACTTAATGACTTCAGTAAGATTGCAATTATCAAAATAAATTTAATCATCTTTAAATAAACTAGGAGGATCCTCTTTAGTGGTTTGGATAGTATAAACTTTAACAGTTTTCCTATTCATTTCAGCAATTCTATCTTCTTCAGCCTCTCTTGCCCACCTAGCTCCAAGAGAGCCATCATCCTTTCATTTTCATTAATTCGAAGAGAGATAGCATTTAAAGATTCAGTATGTTTGTCTTGATTTGGAGTGGTTCTAATTTTCAAAATTTCAACATCATGAGCAAGAACGTCTACTTTTGAGACTAAACTATCCAGTTTTTCCAACTTCTCTTCAACAGTTTTGTTAAAAGCTTTTTGCGAAGTGATAAATTCCTTTAAAACATTTTCAAGATCAGAGGACACATTCTTATTAGGATCATAAGAATTACCATAGGAACTACCATAAAAGTTGCCATTATTGGGAGGATAAGGCTTATAGTTGTTACTACCAAAATTATTTCGATAAGCATTATTGTTGAAGTTGTTTCTATTAAGAAAATTAACATCAACTTGATCCTTTTCTTGGGCAATTAATGAAGCAAGTGGAACATTATTAGGATCAATATTGGACTGATTGGTAGCAAGCATAGACATAATCATATCAACCTTATCACTCAAAGAGGAGATTTCCTCAACAGAATTTACCTTCTTACCACTTGGAGCTCGTTCGGTGTGCCATTGTGAATAATTTGTCATCATATCATCCAAAAGTTTAGTTGCTGAACCTAATGTTGTGGACATGAAGGTGCCTCCCGCGGCCGAGTCCAAAAGGTTCCTTGAAGAAAAATTCAAACCTGCATAAAAAGTTTGGATAACCATCCACATAGTTAATCCATGCGTGGGACAGTTCTTAACCATATATTTCATTCTTTCCCAAGCTTGAGCAACATGTTCATTATCAAATTGTCTAAAGTTCATAATGTTATTCCTTAGTTGTATGATTTTAGCAGGTGGATAATATTTTCCAATAAAAGCATCTTTGCATTTAATCCAAGAATCAATGCTATTTTTAGGCAAAGACAATAACCATTCTTTTGCTCTCCCTCTCAAAGAGAAAGGGAAAAGTTTCAGTTTTATGATGTCACTTTCCACCTCTTTATACTTTTGCATATCACATAACTCAACAAAGTTATTTAAATGAGAGGCGGCATCATCAATACTAGCACCAGAAAATTGCTCTTTCATAACAAGATTTAGCAAGGCAGGCTTAATTTCATAAGATTTCGCTTTAGTAGCGGGTGGAGCAATTGCTGAGCATATGAAATCATTGTTATTGGTGCTAGTAAATTCACATAACTTGGTGTTTTCAGTAGAAGACATGACGATAAGATAAAATAACAAGACATGAATAAAGACTACACTAATTTTTTTGGGTTTTAAAATTTTGAAACAAGAAAATAAACTAAACGAGATATAAAGCAAGCAAGACAAAAACAAAGTAAAGAGATTGAGAGTATGAGACTCCCCTTGCTGTAGCTCCAAAGTCCCCGGCAACGGCGCCAGAAAACTGCTTGATGGTGGATATTGATAAGTTGGGTGGTGCCCCAAGCGAAGGCGGAATTGTAGCTAGTAGCAGTTTTCCCTCAATTAAAGAACCGAGGTTTATCGAACCAGTAGGACTTTGAAATCAACAACGAGGTGAATGTTGAAGATCTCTGGCGCTTAACCTTCAACAGACGTGGACCTGCACACACTCAACCAAAATACTTTGTCCCCAACGGCGGAGAGGTTGTCAATCTCTCCGGTCTCGTAGAACACAAAGCGGTTAATTATATGATGAAATAGATAAAATATGAAAAGTGATCAGAGGAGCAATGATGATTAAAATCAAGTAAATGAAGTTGAAAACAATGTAAAAAGATGGACCGGGGGCCATGGATTCACTAGTGGAGTCTCTCAAGTAAATAAAATATGCATGTGATGGGTGAACGAATTACAGCTAGGCAATTGACAAGATCATGACACAAACCCAATTTAGCTATGACAAAAAGGACATGATAATATTTATGGAGGCATCACGACAAGGAACAAAGACCATTGAGTCCAACTGCGTCTTTGTCTAAATAGTACACCGTGGGATCGCTATCCAGCCTGTCACCCAACGGTATTAAGTTGCAAGCAACAGACAATTGCATTAAGTAAAGTGCATGAAGTAAGCAATACTAATATCAAAATAGACATTAACACCGTTGTTTTACCCTTAGTAGCAACAGCACACCCTCGCCCTTAGACGTTTCTGTCACTCGTGCCCAGGAACAAAAGGGGGCATGAACCCACTATCTAGCATAAATACCCTCTCTTGGAGACACACACAATCACTTGGCCAAAGTAACTACGCACATCGGAGAGCATGCAAGAACATAAATTACTCATATAAGAATCATGCACAATCTGAACATAACTTCATAATCCATCGGATCCCAGCAAACACATCACATAGCATTACAATAATCGATCTTGATCATGTTAGGCAGCTCACAAGATCATAAGACATGAAGCACAAGAGAGAGAGACTACCAACTAGCTACTATCATGGACCCGTAGTCTAAGTTGAGACTACTCACAAATCATCCTGGAGGAAGGCATGTCGATGAAGAGCCCTCCGGGATCGATCTCCCCTCCGGCAGAGTGCCGGGATCAGCTTCAGATTGGACCCCGAACTAGGGTTTTCGGTGACGGCGCATCGGGGTCGAGTTTCTGGAAAATAATCGCCGCCTTCACGTATTTAGGTTAATTGTGATTTTATAGGAGTCGGAGGGGGCCGAGGAGGTGCCCACAGGGTAGGGGCGGGCGCCACCCACGGGTCCCCCCAGGCCACGGCAGCTACCCGCGTGTGCCCTGTGGGTTGCCTCTGAGGCTGCCCTTCGAACTCCGTCTTCGTCTTGGCGTAAAAATAATCCCCATAAATTTTCGTCCAATTCCGAGAATATTTCAAGAAGTAAATTTCTGAAACAAAAAGACAGCAAAAACAGGGAACTGGCACTGGGCATCTTGTCAATAGGTTAGTCCGACAAAATGCATAAAAATGATATAAATATCAGTAAAAACATGTGACAATATCACAAAACTAGCATGGATCACTCAAAAATTATAGATACGTTTGAGACGTATCACGCTGGCAGAGCCGCCAGCCCACGTGGCGGTGGGGCACCAAGAGCCCGCCGCCGGGGGGAGACACTCGCCGTGGGTGTCGTAGTAGGAGCCTCCGAGAATCCCTGCTTAAAAGGAAAGCACATCTCGTCAAAGTAAACATGCCGTGAGGTGATAACACGGTGAGAGACCGGATCATAGCAGCGGTAGCCCTTGGTGTTGGCGGGGTACCCGAGGAACACGCAGGGAAGAGACCGCGGAGCGAGCTTATGAGGAGCGGTGGCAATGATGCTAGGATAGCAGAGGCAACCGAAAGATACGGAGATCGGAATAGGAGGGCGGCGAGCCGAAGAGAAGCTGGTGAGGAGCATAGTGCCAGCGGGAGCGGCAGGGCCGTAGGTTAACTAGGAGGGTGGCGGTGGCGAGTGCATCCGGCCAGAAGCGGGGAGGCATATGCGCATGGAACAACAGGGTGCAGACACATTCATTGAGATTACGAAGAACGACAACAACTATGGCAATGCCGGAGTAATGACAGTGAATTCAAGGAGATCACTCTGCCAATGGAGGCGACCACATCTATCGGAAAGACGAGTACAATCTTGGATAGAGATACACCAGTAAGAATAGTTTAAGGCTGTGACAACAACAGTAGTGGATTAGGAATTAGAGCTAGAGTTAATCTCCCGCTTAGTGCTATGAATTGGCTCTTCTCTGGATTTCATTTGCACGAGGCTATCCTCTACCAACCGACCAGTCCGTACTGGTAGGCCCAGATCGTCCAGCTCCTGTCGGACGTTACAGCTACAGTGTAATGATGAGATAGTACCAGCCGGCTCCAGAGTAGTGATGTCATAGGGGCAATCGTGTAATCTCCTTGTAACCCAAAACCCTAGACGCTGCCTATATAAGGCGTGCATGGGCCTCCTGCGCGAGAAAAGCAAGCAAGGGAACAGGTGACACAGGCACGCAGATACGTAGATCATCGTCTTCTACCTCTAGCCGGCTGGACACCTCTAGCCGGCACCACCGCCATACAGCTCCAGGAGCAACTTTTGTAGCCCGATCTGTGATCAATCAATAAGAACAAGAAGAGCAGGACGTAGGGGTGTTACCTCCACAAGGAGGGCCCCGAACCTAGGTAATTGACGTGTGTTTGCATGTTGGTTGCCCAATCCCGCGCGAGCATCCGGTCGTCGCCTGCCCCATACTCTTTTCCATCTTTGATGGATATGCCGTGCTACCCACCACGACACTATCGCTATCTACATCTAACATCTACCAACCTATCTAGTGATCATAAACGCTAGTTCCTCCACCATAGCCTCGCCGAGATCACTTATTCCATAGAATCTCACCGAGTCGCCAACCTCATTGTAATCCTGTTTGCACTCAATATAATATAACGCCACAAAGCGCAGCTGCGCTATTTCGACGTCCCGAGCGCCCACTCTACGGACTGTCAATCGCGTCCTCGTACGGAGATTTGCATGGTAGGTGTTTCCTGGTCGGAACGGCACCGCAGAGGATCACCACGCGCGCTGCTCCTACCTCACTCTCCTCAGCGTCGGAAAGCTCCCGCCCGCCCCATGGCTGGTCCGAACGGCGCCGCAGAGCCTCACCGCACACGTCGCTCTTACCTCTCTCTCCCCGCTGCCGGACGGCTCCAGCTCGCGCCATGGTGAAGATTGGAGAGGCCACCGCGAAGAAAGCTGCTGGCGCTCGCGTTGAGGAAGTCCCTCCTTTAATCATATCTCGGGGAATCGCTGCGGGGGCTGCTGCCGGTGCGCCTCACCACCGCCATCCTAGGCCATCACGTGTGGGGGGGGGGGGATCTGGCGGCGGCGCAGGCCACGCGCAGGGAAGCTCGCTCGGAGTCCCTGTACAGGCGGCCGCACGCAGGGGGGCAGCCAGCTCGGGCTGCGTGCAGGTACTGGGTACGGTCGGCGGAGGAGGGGATGGGTGGGCGGCCTCATGCGCATTGGAGAAGACGGGTTGGGGGGGAGAAAATGACGAGAGTAAAAAAATGGGGGGGAAGATGGAGGAAAAGAAGAAAAGAGAGAAAAAAAAAGGGAAACCTACGTGTAATACAACAACGTCTGTCTATTTGAGCCACGGAGCAATTTTTGTGAGCGATGGAGCAACTTTTGACGAGCGGTGGAGGAACTTTCGAGAGCTATGAAATAACTTAAGTGCACGACGCAACAACTTTGGTGTGCGACGAAGCAAATTTCGTGTGTGACGATTTTTTAAAGGCTGCGACAAAGCAATTTTGTTGAGCGAGGAAGCAACTTTTGGCGAGCGACGAAGCAACTTTGGTGAGCGAAGAAACAACTTTGGTGCACGACAAAGTAATTTTCGTGCATGGCGATTTTTTTTTAAAGGCCATGATGAAGCAATTTTGTGAGCGATGAAGCAACTTTTGGCGAGCGACGGAGCAACTTTGGTGAGCGACGAAACAACTTTGATGTGCGAGGAAGCAATTTTGAAGCGCGATGAAGCAATTTTGAAGCGCGATGAAGCAATTTCGGTAAGCGACGAAACAACTTTTATGCGCGACAAAGCAACTTTGGTGTGTGACAAAACAATTACTTTGTTGTACTAGTTTCCTACCGTCGTTATGAAAGTTGCATACTAATATTTTTATGAAGTTTCCTACTAATATTTTTGAATTTGTCTACCGATATTGTGGAAGGTGAAAAATTTGGGGAGAGGATGCCCGGGCTGTCATCGACTAAAGCATGGGCCTCCGCACCGTTCCCAAGTGCTCGGTGGAGCTTTGCCTGTCTCCTCTCTGCTAGTGTTGTGTCGGTTATGAGCTCGGACCCCTTTGATTAGTTTCTTCTTTGTTGAAGCTCCTTTTTGCAAGAAAGGTTGACATATTTGCTAGTACATTACTGGGAACATCCGCGGAACTCCACGCCATGGCCGCTATCTTCCTCCCCCTAGGTCTCTCACCCGACATTGTTGTCTACAGTTTGTTCTGTGATGTTACTAAGTTGCTTTTAATTGTTTCTAAATTCCCTATTGTTATTCTGAAGTTGCCTACCGATGTTTGATGTTGCTTCACCGCACACCAAATTTGCTTCGCTTTCGTACCAAAGGTTGTTTAAGTTGTTGTTAAGTTGCTTACCTATGTTATGATGTTGCCTACCAAAATTGCTTATTTTTTTCATGATGTTGCCTACCAAAGTTGGTTACCACTGTTGTTGTGGAGTTGCTTACCCATGTTGTGAAGTTGCCTCAACGCATAACAAAGTTGCTTACCGTTGTTGTGAAGTTTGTCACATCACACACCGAAGTTGCTTACCGATGTTATGAAGTTGTCGCACACCAAAGTTGTTTCACCTCGTACAAAGTTGATTTTATTTATTGTGGAGTTGCGTACTGCTGTTGTAAAGTTGCCTCAAGGCACACGAAAGTTTTTTTTTTGCCTCATATCAAAATTGATTTTAATTGTTGTGTAGTTGCTTACTGTTATTCTAAAGTTGCCTCATCGCAGATCAAGGTTGCTTACCATTGTTGCAAAATTGCCTCAACGCACTTTTCCGTTCAAGCCGACGGAAAAGTGAACTTGCACGAACACGTACTTTTGGTGAAAGTTGTGTACATACATGCTCTAGTATATTTTTTGCTAAACAATATTATAAAATTAAATTGTCTACTCCTACTGATTTCAAGTACTTCAGAGTGCTGCAGTCTGCACGCTTGCTATGTGCTTGTCAAGCAATAACCTGCAGCAATCAGTAGTTTCACAGTAGCGACGCAGTTGTGGGGCCAGCCGGCCAGAGAAGTAGTGCAAAGAGTAGCGGATAGCGTGTGGAAACGAAGACAATGTGGAATATGCGGTGAGCGCCGTGTTGACCTTTCCTTTTCTTGGCTGAGCGTTCGTCTCGTCCGCAGGGCGCACGCGCGCCAGCTAGACGCGTGATATATACTCTTTTTATCTCAGGCCGCCAGGCGACACTGTGAGGATTATGTACGAAGAGCACCGTACATATCGGTTAGTTCAACACTAGAACTGAAAGGGATCGTGTCAGTTCTTACAGAAATCATGACAAATTTCTATGAGGTGGCTATAGAAATATGAAATTATGAAAAATGTCAACGCCTAAAACTTGCAAGTCCCCAACAACCATACCCAGGAAAAATGTCAGACCTGTACATGCATTATTCCCGCGAGAAAAGGACATGTAGTCCTGCGGTCATATGAAAAATGTCTGCGAATCACTGAACAAAATAGGTTTGTGCTTGTAGCAGCTAAACTGATACATCACCTACCTACACCGACCACTAAGATAATATGTTAGAGCATATCCTACCATGCTTTGCATTTTATGCTGGGGCTAGCACACGCGTGTTTCCTTCGGCAAGCGATTACAGACCACTTGTCAAACGAAGAAACCTCAAGAGATGTGAAAAAGAAAGTACACAACCACAATTACATCATCTTGCCTTCAAAATATCATTTTTTTTAATTTGCAACGAAACCGCATAATTGTTTCCTCATCTTTTCAAAAAATCTCCACACTAGCGCCCGACAGGCGACAGCTAGCAAGCACCGGCCGAACAACCGAGCGTCACCATCAGAAAATCGAATGTCTTACGGTCTCACCGCACATCGAAGCAGATTTTCTAACGGCCCCACACCTACTGGTGTACCATCAGTCGTTCATTTGTAGTATTTTCTATTCTTATTTTCCTACAGTATGAAAATAGAGAAGTGGTAGGTGTATCTTGTACCTACTAAATACCACCATCCAGTTACCCACTTATCAACAATTCTGCTTCACCGGCGTCGGCACCGAGGGCGTCGCCGGGCTAAGCCCGTGCGGCGCCGGCGGCAGCGGGGCCTCTTCTCCCTCTCGCTTGGTGGCGGTGGCGCGGGGTGCTGCGGCCGGCGGGAGCGTCATGCTGCTCGGAGGGCGCGGCGGCGCGGCCGCGCTGCGGCGGTGTGGTGGCTCCGTGGTCGGCGTACCCGCGACGGTCTGCTTTGGCGGGTGACGCTGCTCTGCTACTTCTCTGGTCTGGGGAGGCGGGAGCGCTTCGGCGGCAGATCGTCCGCCATGGCCAAGGCGGGCTTGGGCGGCGGCGATGCTGTGATCTGCTGCTCCGCGAGGAGGGCCCCGGCGGGGCTGCCTGGGTTGTGCGCCTCTCTGGCTGCCTCGAGCTGGGGACGGGACAGGGGTCCCGCGCCCGTTTCTTCGTCCCAGATCTGGTGCTCCGGTTGCCATGGGGGCTGCTGGTGGTCGCTCTGGCTGTGGAACCCTCTCTCTTCGCCTCGCTTCAGTCCCGTGGAGCGTAGGGCTTGGATGCCGGGGCGGCGGCCCTGGAAGGCGGGAGCTTGCTTGGCTGGCGGGCATGTCAGCGGCTCTGGTGTTGGCCAGTCCCCACAGCCGTGTGGGCGGCGTGGGGTTGGCGAGCGACGGTCCGTCACGGTGGCCCGAGAGTTGTCGACGCTCGATGCCCTGGGTAGAATGTGGAGAGGTGGCCGAGGGGAAACCCTTGCCCGGGTCTTTCCCGGGCTGCGGCGGCGACATCCATGAACGCCGTCCCCTTCCTGAAGGCGTCGCAGTGGCTTCTCTCGCCCTTCTACACTCCGTATGAAAATTCAAGATCTTCGGATCGGGCGGTGGCGGCACCACAGTGTCGTGCTCTTCTTGAAGACGCCGCCTTGGAGTTCACGGCGTGTTGCTCTCCGGAGGTGGCTTGGTGTCCTTCACCTTGCTCTCTCTGGCAAAGCTTGTTCCTTGCTCTGCACCTCGGCGTTTCTTTGCTCGGGCCTCCGTTTTGCCTGTCTTCTTTGGTTGACAGTGGCGGTGATGATCCAGGTGGACCGGACCTCGGTGGTGTAGTTCGTCTTGGCGGTGTGCCATGTGTGTTGGTGTGCCCGTGCCCCAGCTCCGGCCCGACGCCTCTGCCCGTCTTGCGTGTGCCTGCGTTGGCTCGGCCCTTTTGGTTTTTCGCCTGTAATCTTCTCGGTTACCTTGTGTCCTGTGTGTGTGCAGTGTCGAGTTGTAAGCTGGGTTCAGCACTGTGTACCTGTATTGCCGCTTCGGCGTTATTAATTTAACGCAGGGCCTTTTGGCCTTTTATCTAAAAAAAAGTTACCCACTTATCTTTTCACTCTACGACATGTGGGTACTGTCCGTTTGTGTCCCACTAATAAGTGAGTGGTGGATTTGTTTGCATGAAAAAAAATGTAAAATGCACTTTTCTATCCACCCACTCATCTTTTTTAGTTTCGTCCCAAGTTTGTACCGGCCATGTCTTTTGAACCATAGGTGCGATTCACGATATGTTTTGATATTTGAGTTTCCCGTGACGAAATCTTCAAAACAAGAACAATTTTGGACATATTTTGAAATATTTTTAAGTTCAAATGTGAAAACGTATTGAAACTAAAACGAAATATCAAATAAATTAATGTATCATATTTGACCTGTTTCATTTCGATATGACATATGTTCGAGTACTAAAAAAAGGTTTCATGCATATTTCATTGTGGTTTCTTCGGACATATATTTCATGAGCACAAAAATTTACATCATGTTTTGAACACCTCTTGCAAATCTGTTCAAAATTATGGTAATTTGTGTTTATATTTTTTAAACTTATCCGGCATTCATTTCGGAAGAAATAAAATATCACTGACAAACTTTCATGATAAAAATATCACTCACAAAATTTCTTTATAGAAAATATCACTGATGTTTTTAAGCGAACTTTTGAATTTATGGAACAATTATTAAAAATCTAGTGGAGATCCAACGAAATTATTTCAGAATTTATTAAGAAATATTGTTTTCTAGATAGAATACATCATATACACATTAATACACGAGTCAGAAATAAATGCCCATGTATATGTGGAAGTTTCTGACTATTTTGGGGCATGTCCGGAGGGGGCGGGGCCGCTAGAAAGGTATTTCGCACTGCATATTTGCTCAGGCACAACTCATCCAACATTTCCCGAACCCAAATGTGTCGGCGTTGTTATGGCTTGGTCTCGGTTGGGAAGTGTACGCATGGAGCCGCGGACCTTCCGACCAATGGATAGTTAAGAAAGCGGTTTTGCTATTTCTCACTCGAGTGAGTATTAAGTTAGAGCTCACTCAACTCTAATCCCGTTAGATTTATATCGTGATTCGTGCGGTATGTTATTTATGTATCTAATTTTTTTCTAGTTGTACATGGGTTGCACATAGTTGCAACTGAAATTTCTCAGTTGCACATGAATTGTACATGAGTTGCATATGCAACTGGAATCATCTGGGTGAGAATTAACTTAATTCTCACTCGATTGAGCTCTAGTTGCACCCGAAAGAAAGAGTGAATTCCAGCTTTTATCTCCTAATTACGTATTTGTGTCACTAATTACTCCATATCTAGTGAAAATTCGTCTAGATTGGCTCGAAAATATCATGCTGAACCAATGTCTTAGATAGTCGCTAATGCACTTAGCGGCAACCTGCAAAAAGGCCATGGAATTCGATGATGCCCTCGATGTTCACATATTGGTCTTATCAAATAAAACATGCAGAATGTTCAAACGCGGTAAAACCATGTTCAAATTTGCTAGATGGATAATTGGGTAAAATTTTCACTAAATGGGGTGATATGACTCCCGGATGCACACAATTATAGTGTTAAAAAAAATGAAATTTGCTTTAAGAAATCAGATCTTCTTTTGGTGCGCTCTGGTTCCAGAAAGCACCACGCGGCCGTGTGCATTGCTCAGCTTCGTCGACGCCAGCCTGCATTCCGACCCAAGCAACAACGATGGAGCACGGGCCGCAGATTGCTTTATACGAACTTTAGTGTTTGCACATCACAGGTACCACGTGGACTGAACGGGAAGTAGCTGTGAACTTTCCTGTGCCCCCGTGCACAACTAATCTGCGTACGTAACAGGTGACCAGACGAGTCAGGCTTCGTTCGCGTTGAAGCATTCTCGCCCTTCCTTCCAACCTTAGCTCGCACTGGAAGCAATCCCTTCCGTCGTAGACCGTTTAACAGACGCCACCAAAGCCCAAGTGCACAACACCACCACGCCACAGCACAGCGTACACACACTCCAAAGAAAAATCTGATCGGAGGATTGAGGTGGACTGACATGGTGCACCACCACCGGGCGAGCCTTCTGCTGCACCTCCACAGCCAGCAGGAGAGGAAGAATGGCGACGCGACGGACGAAGATCAGCAGGAGGAGGTAGTAGGAGGAGGAAATATGAAGGAGCTCCGGTGCCCACTAGTGGTGGACTATGCCGCGTCCCACCACCGGAAGCCTGCGCACGACGCGCTCCTGCTCATGCTCGCCGGTTTCGCCTTCGTCTCCTGTCTACTGCTCCTCCTCCCCAACAGCCTCTTCTCCGCCGCGATGGACGATCTCCTGCAGCTCGGCAGGACGCGGTGCTACCAGGAGTCGATGGCGCCGGCGCCGTGCTCGGCGGTGGCCGACGGAACCATCTGCTGCGACCGCACCGCGGCGCGCACCGACGTCTGCGTCATGCGCGGGGACGTCCGCACCCAGGCCGCCTCCAACTCGCTCCTCTTGCTCCTGCCCGCCAACTCCTCGTCCGCCGGCGGCCGGACCGACGAGCGCATCCGGCCCTACACCCGCAAGTGGGAGTCTAGCGTCATGAGCACCATCGACGAGCTCCGCCTCCGCGACACCACCGCCGAGCCGGACACGGCGCGCTGCGATGTCCGCCACAACGTCACGGCCGTCGTCTTCTCCACCGGAGGGTACACCGGCAACGTGTACCACGAGTTCAACGACGGCATCATCCCGCTCTACATCACCGCGCGGCGGTACAACAGGGAGGTGGTCTTCGTCATGCTCGAGTACCACGATTGGTGGATCACCAAGTACGGTGACATCCTGGAGCAGCTCTCCGACTACGCGCCGATCGACTTCGCCAACGACACCCGGACGCACTGCTTCCCCGAGGCCGTCGTCGGTCTGCGCATTCACGACGAGCTCGCCATCGACGCGTCGCGGATGCCAGGGAACCAGAGCATCGAGGACTTCCGGCAGATACTCGACGACGCGTACCGCAGCCGTATCAAGGTGATCATTGAGGAGGAAGAGGAACAGGCCGCGGCAGAAGGGGCGGCGGCGGAACGGCACCCTGGCAGCAGCGGCGCCGGCGGAGGCATGAAGCTCCGGCGCGGCATGGCGCTTGGGAACGACATGCCGCGGCTGGTGATCGTGTCCCGTAACGGGTCGCGCGCGATCGAGAACGAGGCCGAGCTGGTGCGCGCAGCGGCGATGGCGGGGTTCCGCGTGGACTTGCTCCAGCCGCGCCCGGACACGGAGCTCGCCCAGATGTACCGTGTCCTGAACGGGTCGGACGTCATGGTGGGCGTGCACGGCGCCGCCATGACGCACTTCCTCTTCATGCGCCCTGGCTCCGTGTTTATCCAGGTGGTGCCGCTCGGCACCGACTGGGCCGCCGAGAACTACTACGGCGAGCCGGCACGGCGGCTCGGCCTGCGCTACATGCCGTACAAGATCCTTCCGTCCGAGAGCTCGCTGTACTGGCACTACTCCAGCGACGACCCGGTGCTCACTGACCCGGTCACCGTGAACGCCAAGGGGTGGCAGGTCACCAAGAAGGTGTACCTGGATGGGCAGAATGTGCGGCTGGATATGGCGCGGTTCCGGCGCCGGCTGCGCGAGGCGTACGGTCACTGGGCGGCGCAGAGGCGGCGCTAACAGAGTTCCATTGTAAGTTACAATTTGTAACATGGGTACTGGGTAGTGTGAATACCGAGTTTTTCTTTTTTTGGGACAGAGGACGATTACTGTATAGAAAAATTATTTTGTTGTTTACACGGCGTGAGTAGGATCTTTTACCCATGTCGGAGGTCCAAACCTTGGTAATAGTGTGTCTTTTGCTATAGTTTTCAAGATCAATTACCCCTATGTCAAAATATAAGCATATTAGTTTTTTTAATCAAAGTTAAAGTTTAAAGTGTGACCAAGTACATAATTTTTTTATCAGCATCTACTAGAACATCATCATTGAATTTTTGTTCATATCATATATTTGATTTTTTCTATAAATTTAGTCAAACAATGTGAAGTTTGACTTTGCCAAAAAAAAATAGGTGTGCACCATATTTGGCATAGGTGAAGTAGAAGTGACACTTAGCTTCTTTTTAAATAGACAGGGGGCAACATTCCATTGTCAAATGAAACTAGGTGTAGCTAGGTTCAGTTCTAATAAAACGAAAGCGTCAATGACCGGTGACGCGTTTACGAAGAGTTCACTTCCAACCGTTGGAAGATAAGGTGGCCGGCAAGCTTATCCCGTGGGAGGGGAGACATGTCAACATGGCCGGCCGTTCGACCTTCGTTAAGGTGGTGCTCACTAGCGTTGCCATCTACTTCATCACCGTTCTTGACGTTCCTTTGGAGGTCCTTCTCAAGACTGATAGCATTCGGCGAGCCTACCTTTGGGCGGCAAGCGAGAAGGTCACCGGTGGCAAGTGCAAAGTTAATTGGGAGAGGGTGTGTAAGCCACAAGAGTATGGAGGGCTTGGAATTCTCAACCTCAAAAAGTTTGCTTCGGCCCTCCGGTTGAGATGGCTTTGGTACGAATTGATTGAAGACCCTAAGCCTTGGCTCGGTCTTGGCACTCCTTGCACCAACAATGACAAAGATCTCTTTGCGGCGGCCACTAGTGTGTCAATTGGAAACGGCGAGAAAGCTCTATTTTGGGAATCGCCTTGGCTTCGTGGGTGGAGGCCAAAGGATTTGGCCCCATTGATTTATGATATATCAAAGAAACAAAGGTGCACGCTTCGGGAAGCTTTGGGAAAACAACTTTTGGGTCTCTCAAATTAACACCCAAGGAGGTCTGATACGTGTCAAACGTATCTATAATTTTTGATTGATCCATGCTTGTTTTGTGCCATTGTCACATGTTTCTACTATCATGTTATATCATTTTGAGGCATTTTATTGGACTAACCTATTGACAAGATGTCCAGTGCCAGTTCCCTGTTTTTGTGTTGTTTTTGTTGCAGAAAGTTATTTCTGGAAATATTCTCGGAATTGGACGAAAATTTACGGGGATTTTTTATTGAACAAATGAAGACCGGAGCCCGAAGAACAGCTCCGGGGGACCCACACAGGCCAGGGGCGACCCCTGGCCGCGGCCCCCCTTGGACCCGCGGCCAGGACCCGCCCCAGTCCTGTGGGGCACCCCTCGGCCGCCTCCGACGCCTATAAAATCATCCCCGACGAAAAAACCCTAACCCCCGAAGGATTTTCCCAAATACGATACAGTGCTCCGCCGCCATCGCCGGCAAGTTTTGGGGGCCAGATTGATCCTGTTCGGCACCCTGCCGGGACGGGGATTGGCCCCCGGAGCCATCTTCATCGCCACCGCTGCCTCCGGGATGAGTTGTGAGTAGTTCCCCCGTGGACTACTGGTTTGTAGCAGTAGCTAGTTGGAACTCTCTCCCCCTTGTGCTACCATGTTTAGATCTTGTGAGCTGCCCTACATGATCAAGATCAGCTTTATTTAATCGGCGTTGTGTTTGTTGGGATCTGATGAATTGTTAGATTATGATGAGTGAGTTATGTTTATGAATTGTTGTTGTTGCACCCTTATTATGCTTAATGCTTGTCACTAGTGCACGAGTGGCATGATCTTAGATTTGGGCTCATTATGTTTGCATGAATATAATTGTTGCTTAGATCGTATCTACAAGTTGTATGCACCTGTTACTAGTCCGGAACCGGCGATCGCGAGTGACAGAAACGTGGACATCAATGGGGATGGTTAGTAACTTGAGTATTACATGTGTTCACTCAATGTTAATGCTTTGCTCCGGTGCTCTATTAAAAGGAGCACCTTAATTACCATACGTTCCTTAATTGGCCCGGCAGAAACCGAATGGTAGGACAAAAGAGGAGGAGAATGGATAATTAGAAATATGATAATGCTTATATTACCGAATATCTTAAGGGTTTATCTCCCCCAGAAGAGACTAATGCCATGCAGGAGCCTATGGAAGAAGAAATTGCTGAAATTGGAAGCTCATTGGATATAAAAGAGGAGGAGAGTGACGAACAAAAGGAGGAAGAATGGAGTAGCTACCCATCTCTACCTTCTAACAAGGGTAACTCTCTAACTCATACGTTATTTGATTGTCATCCTTCCTCACCAAAGGAGTATGAATGCTATTGACGTGGGCATACCCTCCGGGCACCCTACCATTGGCGTACCCGATGCGGCCCAGCCGAAGACCCTCCTGGAGGCCCAAATGAAGGCCAAGAAGCCACGACTTGGAGTACAAGACAAACTCATGTAAACCCTACCTGGCTGCATATATAAAGCCAGGTAGGGGCACCCTTTACACTAGTAGGAAACTGCTTATAGCCGCCAGGCTACCGCTGGCGAACACAATAAAACGTTCGCCAGCGGTAACTAGCACTGGCGAACCCAGTAAAACGTGTTCGCCAGCAGTAACAGTGTGCCTGGGGCGACCCCAACGGCGCTAACTACCGCTGGCGAACCGTATTCCTTGTTCGCCAGCGGTACCAGCGATACCGCAGGCGAACAAGATGTTCTGTTCGCCGCTGATGTGTAGCAGTGATGCAAGATATTTTTTTGTTCGCCGGCGGTAATTTCCATGCTCCCGCACCACACACGCACGCGGGCAGGCCGTCTCTCTCTTCCTTATCTCCTAATTCAGTTCCCCCTCTCTCTCCTTATCTTCTTCTCCACAGGCCACCACGCACACACACCACCACGCAGGCGACCCTCCTCCTTGCCCTCGCACGCCTCCTCTCAGCGCACACACACCACCCCGTCTGCTCCTCCGCGTCGTCGAGGGGTTGGTGGTGGTCCTCGCTGCCGCCAAGCCCTCTCCCCTCTCCCGTCCATCGATCCCGAGGACCTCAGGGCGGAGCCAACCCATGGCAGGGTCGATCTGCGTCACCATGGAGGTCAGTGCCGATGGCGTCGCACTCATCACCAGTAAGCAAGCGCGACGCCCGTCCTCCTCCCCTTTTCCTCTTGTGTCGCGGGCGATTCTTTTCCTCCTGGTCTGATTCCGTGCCCCGATTTGGCTCTCCATTTGCGTGCGTGCAGTCATCCAGGGGCTCAGGGAGAAGGAGGTGGAGACAACGTCAAGGCCATCGTGCTCAACGGTGAGAAATTCATTGAGCACCCAGCTAATTGAGTTTTCTGTAGGTCGAGGACGCGGACATGGACGCCGGGCGGAGGCGGCGGTTGCTGTGCAGCGGGGCCAGAGGAGGCGAGGTCGACGACGGCGTCAGGAAGCAGAAGAGGTGGAGGGCGCCGGAGGGGCGGAGCCGGCCGTGGCGAGCTGGGCGACGGTGGCGTGCTGTCAGTGGGGACGATTGTAATTTTTGTGGGCTGTATAGGGAACTGATTGCAATTGATATGTTTGTTGTAACTTCAACTGTTGCTAATAGATCCAATGTCCTTTTTGGTTTTTATTTTTTAATTCTTGATAATGTACTACTGGCGGACATTGCAAAGACTCGCCAGCGGTAGCCCACCAACTACCAGTGGCGCACCAAAACTGGTGTTCGCCAGCGATAAGTTTCCTTAGCACTGGCGAACAGGCTGTTCGCCAGTAGTAAGCTGCTACCACTGGCGGATATAGCGCTGGCGAACCAGCAGTTTGCCAGCGGTAGCTAAAATAGGTTCACCAGCAATAGGCCTTTTTCTACTAGTGTTAGGGATACGGGAGACACCACACCCGCCAGCGGCGGCAACATAGATGAGATCCAATCTCCACCACCATAGCCTCCGGGCCACCTTGTAATCGTCATCAGCAATACAGATCAGACAAGCAGGATGTAGGTCTTTACCTCACAATGAGGGGCCGAATCTGGGTAAATCTTGCTTGTCAGCCGTCCGATACTACCAGTGCGCCAACTTCTCACTCTATACGAAACCCAAGGATGCTATCCGAGGGATTTGCCGTGGTAACCCCACGTCAGCTATGATCCTATCGATTCTTTTGAAATATCCTTTTTTGATAAAGATGATCTTGTTATATATGATAATCCGTGCTATATTGATAAATCTTATGATAATCCTTTATTTACTACAACCATTGAGATGCATGATAATGAGGAGTTGTTCTTAGAAAGTTTATATGATAAATCTCTTGATGATGGTCCTATATTACTTGATGATAAAAATTATAATGCTATTGAAAGTGGGTTTGATCCCACTATTTTTGAGATGAACCAAAATTATGTGATTGTAGATCATGAAAAGCCTATTTTAAGTGATAATTATATTGTTAAGTTTGTTCATGATGCTACTGAAAATTATTATGAGAGAGGAAAATATGGTTCTTGGAGTTCTCATGTTACCAAAACACCTCTCTTTATGCTAAAAGTTGTGAAGTTGCTCTTGATTTTCCTTCTTATGCTCAATACTTTGTGCTTCATTGATTCATTTGCTTACAAGATGGCTATGCATAGGAAGTGGTTTAGACTTAAAAATGTTTGATACTTGCTTCATGATGCTCTCCCTTGCGTTTCAACACTTATTCTTATGTGAGCATCATACAAATTACTGGGCCTAGCTAAAAGTCTTTAAAGAAAAGCGCTATTGGGAGGCAACCCATTTTATTTTTTCTTTCAGTTTTAAGTTGTTTTCTATCCTTAGTTATGGGTAGGGAGCACGAATTATCAAAAAAATCTAAAAACGTTTTAAAAGTTGAGAAGTGATTGGAAAGGTGAACATTGATGAAGTGGAGGTCGACCTTGAACACTTGTGTTCTTGCCTATGGAATCAATCTAAATCTTTTCATGGAAGCTTCTCATCCAAAAACATTTACCTTTTATGTTTTCCCCACTGTACCATAAAAATAATGTGCGAAGAATTAGCCTCTAATGTATAGAAAGTGTGAAGTTTTGTTTTTCTGTTTGGAAACAGATTTTGTGTGCCTCACTGTAGAAAATCTTTAAAATCGCCAGAGCGTGATCTTTTTCTGTCAATTTTTTACAGAACGTTTTCTACTTTTATCTATATTTCATTAGTTTTAAGTTTTCTGATTTGAGCTCCGTAAATGCCACAAAAAAATAGATCTTTACAGACTGTTCTGTTTTTGACAGATTCTGCGTTAATTTGCGTTGTCTCTTATACGAGCTTTCTTTGTGGTTTCTTTTGTGGAAAGGTGTCACAAAGGCTTAGTATACAGTAGTTAATGTTAATTTAAGTTTGTTCAATTTGTCTTGGTGGAACCCAAGTGGATTTTATAATATGGGAACGAACCCCTCTAATCAGTTTATGAGAAGTTTTGTGTGAAGGGAGTTTTAAGTCCACGAGAGAGGATGATGAAAGAAGCTGAAGAATGGACAAGAGCACAAGCTTGGGGATGCCCCCATGGCATCCCTCTGGAAATTCAAGAAGACTCAAGCGTCTAAGATTGGGGATGCCCAAGGCATCCCCTCTTCTTCATCGACAACCATCAGGTCGTCTCCGTTGGAACTAAGTTTTTATCACTTTACATATTATGTGTTGTTCTTGGAGCGTCAGTTTGTTTTGTTTTGTTTGTTGGTCGTATGCAATGTTGGATCCTATCTATCTTGTGTGGGAGAGAGACACGCTCCGCTTTTTCGTTAGAATACTCCTGTGCTTCGCTTATATCTTATAGAGTATTCTTAGCTGCTGTTTGTTTGCTAGTAAACTCTCGCTTTTATCTTTTTTAGAGCTGCTAGTTGTCGTTGTTTAAACTCTCTTGTGCTTCACTTATATTTATCAGAGAGTTGTTGTGGTTGCTTGTTGATGTGTTAGGACGGTAAAATGCTATGCATGTTGTAGTGGTATGAAATAGAAAAAACCTGCATAGTCTTGTAGATCACTATGTGGATAATTTGATACTGTTCAATTGTTTTGAGGCATTAAAATAACTAATGGTTAAAATGTGTTGATTAACGGTGTTAGAGCTGATTAGTGGAGACGTGTTAGTAAAGCGTGGAGTCCTACTTTTCTGAACTAAACAACCTAAGTCAACAATGTTTCTGCATCATGAATTCTGCTTAGTTGAAAAGAAGTTCCTAGTGGGGTAGTTACTGCAACGGTCGGGGAAGCTAACGGGACACTTGTGTCGCCGCCACGATCGCGGTGTTTCTAACCATTTGTGGAACATTGAAACTGCTAGTTGTTTGCAATATGCGAAATGCATTGTTGAGTTTTTGTTTTTAGCACTTCCACCTCCATATTTTGCTAGGCTCTTCGGTGCTGTGCAATGCCCTCTCTCACATTGAGATTGGTGCATACTTCGCCAGTATATCCAACCCCGTGGGAGAAATTCCTCTTGTTCTCCTACACATAAGCCAATTATCTTCCTCAAAACAGCCACCATACCTTCCTATCACAACATTTCCATAGCTGTTCCGAGATACATTGCCATGCAACATCCATCATTACATTACATGACTTGATGTCATTCTTTATTGTCATATAGTTTTGCTTGATCATTGAGTTAGTGTGATGCGTGGCTTGCCACATGTCCTACATTTTTTCCACACTACGCTCGATCATGCATACTTTCTTTTATACATCATGTATTAGTCTTTTGAGTTATGAGTAACAAAAAAGTGCGATGATCCATTTGTAATATAGAGTGTTGCTCCTACGGTGAGGTAAAAAAGGTGAAAAATAGAAAAGGAAAAAAAAGGAAAGAAAGTAAAAAAATAAAAGAGCCCAAAAGAGGCCAAATGAGAGAACATCTAAAAGAGCCATGGAGGCCACCAAAATAAAAAAATAGAAAAAGAGAGAGTGAGCATCACTACTATCCTTTTTACCACACTTGTGCTATGTTAGCACCTACACTTCATTGTAGATAGTTCTCATGTTGTTTTAGTAGTATAACTATGTGAGAAATTAACGTTATAGAACTTGGCTTGTATATTCCAAGGATGAGCCTCCTCAAGTGAGCTCTAGGTCTTCATTAGCAAGCAAGTTGGATGCACCCTAACTAGTTCCATTGGAGATCTTTTATACACTTATAGCTCTATGTGCATCTGTTGCATGGCAATCACTACTCCTCATTCAGTGTCTACTACGAGACTTCCTCTTGTCTTGTGGTTGCCCTCTCCACTGTTTGAGCCTTTCTTTTTGACCTTCCAAACCTCCATCATTATTCTCTTTGCCATAACATTTTGGTGCCCAAGCCACTTCTTACTTGCACTAGTTGAGTAGACTTCGAAACAGTTGATTTGTGAAGGAAGTGAATTAGGACACCTGACTCGAGCTTGGCTATTTCATGAATGATTACTTGATGCTTTGCAGAATGATTGATGCTCTACATTGGAGATATAATTTGCAATTCTTATTTCTAAACCTTATGTATGGTTCCATGTCTCCAACACACTTATTCATGAAAAGTTTCTAGCATTTGTTAGCTAGTATATGTTAATCATTGTTTTCTTAATGTCAACTATAGACAATTGTTTTCGATCACTTTATTTCACATCATGTGCTGTACATTACTATCTTGATCAAGATTATGTTGGTAGCATGTCTCATAAAAAATTATTATTTTTATCATTTACCTACTCGAAGACGAGTAGGAGTTAAGCTTGGGGATGCTAATACGTGTCAAACGTATTTATAATTTTTGATTGATCCATGCTTATTTTGTGCCATTGTCACATGTTTCTACTATCATGTTATATCATTTTGAGGAATTTTATTGGACTAACCTATTGACAAGATGCCCAGTGCTAGTTCCATGTTTTTGTGCTGTTTTTGTTGCAGAAAGTTACTTCTGGAAATATTCTCGGAATTGGATGAAACTTTACGGGGATTTTTATTGAACAAATGAAGACCGGAGCCCGAAGGACAGCTCCGGGGGACCCACGCAGGCCAGGGGCGACCCCTGGCCGTGACCCCCCTTAGACCCGCGGCCAGGACCCGCCCCTGCCCTGTGGGGCACCCCTCGGCCGCCTCGGACGCCTATAAAATCATCCCCGACGAAAAAACCCTAACCCCCGAAGGATTTCCCCAAATACGATACAGAGCTCTGCCGCCATCGCCGACAAGTTTCGGGGGCCAGATTGATCCTGTTCCGGCACCCTGCCGGGACGGGGATTGGCCCCCGTAGCCATCTTCATCGCCACCGCTGCCTCCGGGATGAGTTGTGAGTAGTCCCCCCATGGAATACAGGTTTGTAGGAGTAGCTAGTTGGTACTCTCTCCCCCTTGTGCTACCATGTTTAGATCTTGTGAGCTTCCCTACATGAGCAAAGATCACCTTTATGTTATCGGTGTTGTGTTTGTTGGGATCTGATGAATTGTTACATTATGATGAGTGAGTTATGTTTATGAATTGTTGTTGCTGCACCCTTGTTATGCCTAATGCTTATCACTAGTGCACGAGTGGCATGATCTTAGATTTGGGCACGTTATGTTTGCATGAATATAATTGTTGCTTAGATCATATCTACAAGTTGTATGCACCTGTTACTAGTCCGGAACCGGCGACCGCGAGTGACAGAAACGTGGACATCAATGGGGATGGTTAGTAACTTGAGGATTACATGTGTTCACTGAATGTTAATGCTTTGCTCCGGTGCTCTATTAAAAGGAGCACCTTAATTACCATACGTTCCTTAATTGGCCCGGCAGAAACCGAATGGTAGGACAAAAATGGTGTGCGAATTCTCATTGCGAGTAGATACAACTATATGCGGAACACATGCCTACATATGATTCATTAACTAGGTTTCTTTGTCATAATTAATTGGTGTAATTTTGTCAATTGCCCAAATGTAATTTGTTCACCCAATGCATGATTATTTGATTAAGAGAGTTACCTCTTGTGAAACTATGAACCCCGGTCCATTTTCCACCATCATTGCTTTCGTGTTACTGTTACTACTGTTCTTAAATCACTGCTACTTTCACCTCTCTTGTGTTACTTGTACTTCTCCGGGTGTGGCTGAATTGACAACTCAGCTGCGAAGACCTCTAAGAATTCTTTGGATCCCCTTGAGTCGAATCAATAAAACCATATGTATGGTCCATGTCTCCAACACACTTATTCATGAAAATTTTCTAGCATTTGTTAGCTACTATATGTTAATCATTGTTTGCTTAATGGAGATGCATTGGATGCTTGCCTCATTCATAAGGAAGGTGTTCTCACCGTGTGAGTGTCGGAGTCAAGCTTTGATGATAAATCCACTCTCATCATCTTCATCACCAATGTCTTCTCGGTAACAAGTATCTATCCCATTCATACCTTTTAGTATCCAACCTTGTGTAGGTTGCCTCTTGGCATGAAAAGCTTTTATATGCAATTGTTGTGGTTTTGGCCTATTCCTTCACTTAATATATCTTTGTGATATGTGTGATGAATTTGCAAAAACCTTTTCTTCATTTGATATATTTGAAGTTCATTTATATACAATGAGATAAATTTGAGCTATGTGCTATGCTTTTAAGCAACAATCTCATTTGTATATTTATGACTTCCTTTTGGATACCTTGTTATCTTTTTCCCGAACCATTTCATATGTATATGTTTCTTTGCGGATGTATATCTTCAATGGTTTGTCTAATAAGAAACCTATACATATGAGAGAGGTCATCTTTTAGTTGGTATCCTATTTCCTCGAGCCACCTTGTTTTTCATCTATAATTCTTTGGCGGCTCCAAATTTGTCTCATGATTGCTTGTCTTATTGTTTATTGGTATCTTTGCACACTCATGTATTTCTTGAAGATCTTTGACTTCATGCCTACCATGGTGAGCATGTTGAATTTTATTGGCTAAATGCTCTCACTAGCTTTTGGCATTTTCAATTGGTTTTAGTTTCCAATTGGTATCCCTAAGCTTGTGAACATATTTCTCTAAAAGATCTTTTTATCTCGGTTGGGCCTATCTTATGATGAATTTTTGAAAATTGGTATCTTTTTATGGCTCAACCACATCTTTGGTGCAAGTGCTATGATTTGCTTTTGCATTATGCACTCTTGCACTTGTTGCGGGTTCTAGATGATTTTGGGGGAGCAAGGACGCCATATTTGTGCACTCCTCATTTGTGCATGAACATTGGGGAGCTTCTCCGTTTTTATTTAGAACTCTCGCTTTGGATCTTTTTGATTGCTTTTCTCCTTTGTGGAGATGTTTAAAATGATTTCATCTTTTTGCAATCTTTTGATCCTCAATATAGTTTGATTCCCTCTATTTTTCCGTTAAAAGGGCTTGTCATCACCTTTATGGAGGAACTCATATTATATTGGCTCTCTAAATTTTTCTTCCCATTTCGGCAATCGATGCCAATGGGGGAGAAGTTTAGAGGGTTTAAGGGAATTTGGGTTTTATGCTTTTGTTGCATTTGCCATGCATGCGCTTGCATCCTTGCTCGTTTGTCTTGCAAGGATGCTCTATTCTTTATATAAACCCTCTTAAACGGGATTATCATCAATTACCAAAATGGGGGAGATTGAAAGTGCATGGTTGATCCCATGCATGGTTTTGGTAATTAATGACAATCTCTATGGACTAATATTTGCATTGAGCTATGTTTATAGGTGTGTCCATTTGAGTTGCTTGATCTCCATTTGTTGGAGTCAAGGATAAGGGAAGAAAAGTTGTGTTGATCAAGGCTAAGTGCGTGTTGATCAACACTCAAGTCCAAGTGAAGATATGCCGAAGAGTGCTTTCCCCATCTTGGTGTTTGGGGGAGCGTCATGTGAACCTTCACCAAGCGAAGCGCAATCGAGGAAGGTGGTGCATCTTGAGGAGATGAAGATCGTCCTCATCGACCTCAAGTGGATTTATGCGCAAGGCAAAGGTATGATCTTGATAGGGTTTCTATTTTACCGGTCTCATGATGTTTAGTGAGAGACCGGATTATAGGATAGATAGCCGTACTATCAAGAGGGGCTCTCGACCGAATATCGTGATCGTATCGTCGTAGAGAGCACAAACCTTTGCATCCATGCAATCTTCTTTATTGGTTCTTATTTGGCTCTTATCGTGGTGTGGTCTTGGTGCTTGTCATGACAAAGCCAAGTTCACCGAAAACGGTTTGCTTATGCGTCTTCTTTTGCGTTTTCGGTTTTGGAGATTTTGCCGGCTCATCCGTTTGGAAGGTTTCACCTTTCCAACCCTTTGCACAATCTCCCTTGCTTGTTTCAATTTTTTGACTTTTTGTAGTGTAAGCTCTTGTCGTCCTCTTTCCAACAAAATTGGTTTCACTCGATTCGGAGCTTCCACGCAAAAGTTATTCAGTTTCTGGTTTCGGCTGTTTTTCAGTAACCGGAAGTACCGGCCACGCGAGCGGTACTACCGCTCGGAACTTCCGGAGCTACTTCCGGAGCCCAGTACCGCTTACGAAAGTTCGGTTCTGGACTCAAACGGAAGTAGCACCGGAAGTAGTACCGGAACTTCCGCTAAACCGGAAGTACCGGTCCTCCCAGCGGTACTACCGCTCGGAACTTCCGGAGCTACTT
Organism: Puccinellia tenuiflora; assembly: GCA_012064385.1. Lineage (NCBI taxonomy): Eukaryota > Viridiplantae > Streptophyta > Magnoliopsida > Poales > Poaceae > Puccinellia > Puccinellia tenuiflora. The sequence continues at coordinate 2,014,252 of QRDG01000299.1, read as the reverse complement.
CCGGAACCCAGTACCGCTTACGAAAGTTCGGTTCTGGAGTTCAACGGAAGTAGCACCGGAAGTAGTACCGGTACTACCGCTATACCGGAACTACCGGTCCTTTTTCCGGTACTACCGGTCCCGCAGGCTTTATCTTCTAGCCGTTGGGGGCTGTTTTACATGGGGCGGTAGTACCGCCCCTTGGGCCGGTACTACCGGCCCTGCGGGAATCTGAGCCCAACGGCCAGATTTCCCAGGGCACCTATTTAAATGTGTTTTCTTCCCCAATGGTTCTTTAACCCTTTTGAACATCTTGAGCTCACTTGCTTTCCTCTCTCCTCCATTGTTGCTAACCTTGTGAGCTTGATTCCTCTCAATCCCTCCAATGATTCTTGCCCAAACTTAGGGTTTCAAGAGAGGAGATCTAGATCTACCATTCCACCAATCAAATTCTCCTCTAAGTGAGGGGAACCTAGTGGATCTAGATTTTGGGGTTGCTTTGTGTTCATCCCCTTTGTTCTTCCTCTCTTATTTCCCCCAAAGCATTTGTTGCTTGGTTGGAATTTGGGAGTGAAGGACTTGACCACTTTGTGTGTTCTTGCCTCTTGCATTTGTTGCATCGGGTTGCTCTCCCTATGGTGATACGTGAAGATCGACGTTGAGAAGCTTGTTACTCTTGGGTGCATTGTGTTCCCAAGAGCTTTGTGCCTCTTGGGTGCATTGTGTACCCTAGACGGTTTGGAGGTGCCGCGAAGACTTCGGTTGTGAAGCTTCGGCACGAATTTGGGAGCCCCCAATTGAGTTGTGGGTGTGTGCCCCAAGAGAAGTTGTAAAAGGGCTCCGGAATCCGCCTCGAAGGATTCCGATAGTGGAAGGTGAACCAATCCCTTGGGTGAGGTTCATCGGAGAATAGGGTGAGGCCTTTGTGGCATCTTGAGTAGGCCTCTTGTGGCGAGCTCACACCCCTCCAACGAGACGTACTCCGTTAACAAGGAGGAACTCGGGAATACATCCTCGTCTCCGCGTGCCTCGGTTATTCTTATGCAATTACATTGTGTTGATTACATTGTGAGACGTACTCACTCGAGCTTTTACTTATGCAATTTACATTGTGATAGCCTTCGTGCTTGAAGTTAATTATCTTGCTATCACCTTGTTGCTTGCCTTGCTTAGCATAAGTTGTTGGTGCACATAGGTAAACCTAGTAATTTAGGTTGTTGGCCTGTTATTTTAAACACATAGTTTTATTCTGCAATTATCAAGCCCCTAATTAGAAAAAGTTTTAATCGCCTATTCACCCCCCCTCTAGGCGACATCTCGGGCATCGTTTGTTTTTTCAAAAGTTACTTCTGGAAATATTCTCAGAATTGGATGAAACTTTACGGGGATTTTTATTGAACAAATGAAGACCGGGGACCAAAGGACAGCTCCGGGGGACCCACACAGGCCAGGGCGACCCCTGGCCGTGGCCCCCCTTGGACCCGCGGCCAGGACCCGCCCCTGCCCTATGGGGCACCCCTCGGCCGCCTCCGACGCCTATAAAATCATCCCTGACGAAAAAACCCTAACCCCCGAAGGATTTTCCCAAATACAATATAGAGCTCCGCCGCCATCGCCGACAAGTTTCGGGGGCCAGATTGATCCTGTTCTGGCACCCTGCCGGGATGGGGATTGGCCCCCGGAGCCATCTTCATCGCCACCGCTGCCTCCGGGATGAGTTGTGAGTAGTTTCCCCATGGACTACGGGTTTGTAGCAATAGCTAGGTGGTACTCTCTCCCCCTTGTGCTACCATGTTTAGATCTTGTGAGCTGCCCTACATGATCAAGATCACCTTTATGTAATCGGCGTTGTGTTTGTTGGGATCTGATGAATTGTTACATTATGATGAGTGAGTTATGTTTATGAATTGTTGTTGCTGCACCCTTGTTATGCCTAATGCTTGTCACTAGTGCACGAGTGGCATGATCTTAGATTTGGGCACGTTATGTTTGCATGGATATAATTGTTGCTTAGATCGTATCTACAAGTTGTATGCACCTGTTACTAGTCCGGAACCGGCGACCGCGGGTGACAGAAACGTGGACATCAATGGGGATGGTTAGTAACTTGAGGATTACATGTGTTCACTGAATGTTAATGCTTTGCTCCGGTGCTCTATTAAAAGGAGCATCTTAATTACCATACGTTCCTTAATTGGCCCGGCAGAAACCGAATGGTAGGACAAAAGATGTTGTGCAAATTCTCATGGCGAGTAGATACAACTATATACGGAACACATGCCTATGTATGATTCATTAACTAGGTTTCTTTGTCATAATTAATTAGTGCAATTCTGTCAATTGCCCAACTGTAATTTGTTCACCCAATGCATGATTATTTGATTAAGAGAGTTACCTCTTTTAAAACTATGAACCCCGGTCCATTTTCCACCATCATTGTTTTCGTGTTACTGTTACTATTGTTCTTAAATCACTGCTACTTTCGCCTCTCTTGTGTTACTTGTACTTCTCCAGGTGTGGCTGAATTGACAACTCAGCTGCGAAGACCTCTAAGAATTCTTTGGCTCCCCTTGAGTCGAATCAATAAATTGGGTTACACTACCCGCGAAGACTACTGTGATCCCCTATACTTGTGGGATATCAAGGTCTCGCCATTCATCACATTACATAATTCGTCAAGATTTGGGAGATGCTCATGGAGGTTCACCTTGCCCCCGACTTCCCGGATAGCATCACTTGGAAGCTCTCTAAGAATGGGCGCTACTCGACGCGACGGCCTATAGAATGCAATTATTTGGGCTCACCGTCTCCACGACACCGACGTTGGTTTGGAAGACTTGGGCCCCTCCAAAGTGAAAGATCTTTGCGTGGCTAGTTCTTCAAAACCGTGTTTGGACGGTGGATAGGCTTGAGATGAGGGGTGCGGCCTTTGCAAGCTTTGCAATCAAGAACAAGAAACGGCGGCGCATTTTCTCTTCAAATGTCGCTTCACCTTGAGAATTTGGTCTTCGATGAAGAGTTGGATTGGACTTCATGATTGATACGTCTCAAACGTATCTATAATTTTTGAGTGATCCATGCTAGTTTTGTGATATTGTCACATGTTTTTACTGTCAATTATGTCATTTTTATGCATTTTGTCGGACTAACCTATTGACAAGATGCCCAGTGCCAGTTCCCTGTTTTTTGCTGTCTTTTTGTTTCAGAAATTTACTTCTGGAAATATTTTCGGATCGCGCTGGAAATTTACGGGGAATTTTTATTTGCCACGACGAAGTACCAGTCTGAAGGAGAGCCGGAGGGGAGGCCCACAGGGCAGAGGCGCCCCCCTGACGTGGCCTGGGGGTCACCCGCGGGTGGGGCCCGCCCCTGCCCGTGGGACCTCACCTCGGCCCCCTCCAACGCCTATAAATTGCCTTTTACCTTAAAACTGTCGAGGCGGCCATTATTTTCCAGAAACTCGACCCCAACACGCCGTCACCAAAAACCCTAGTTCGGGGTCCAATCTGAAGCTGATCCCGGCACTCTGTCGGAGGGGAGATCGATCCCGGAGGGCTCTTCATCGTCATGCCTTCCTCCGGGATGATTTGTGAGTAGTCTCACCTTGGACTACGGGTCCATGGCAGTAGCTAGTTGGTAGTCCCTCTCTCTTGTGCTTCATGTCTTATGATCTTGTGAGCTGCCTAACATGATCAAGATCGATTATTGTAATGCTATGTGATGTGTTTGCTGGGATCCGATGGATTATGAAGTTATGTTCAGATTGTGCATGATTCTTATATGAGTAATTTGTGTTCTTTCATGCTCTCCGATGTGCGTAGTTACTTTGGCCAAGTGATTGTGTGTATCCCCAAGAGAGGGTATTTATGCTAGATAGTGGGTTCATGCCCCCTTTTGTTCCTGGGCACGAGTGACAGAAACGTCTAAGGGCGAGGGTGTGCTGTTGCTACTAAGGGTAAAACAATGGTGTTAATGTTAGTATTGCTTACTTCATGCACTTTACTTAATGCAATTGTCCGTTGCTTGCAACTTAATACCGTTGGGTGACAGGCTGGATAGCGATCCCACGGTGGACTTTTTAGACAAAGACGCTGTTGGACTCAACGGTCTTTGTTCCTTGTCGTGATGCCTCCATAAATATTATCATGTCCTTTTTGTCATAGCTAAATTGGGTTTGTGTCATGATCTTGTCAATTGCCTAGCTGTAATTTGTTCACCCATCACATGCATATTTTATTTACTTGAGAGACTCCACTAGTGAACCCATGGCCCCCGGTCCATCTTTTTACATTGTTTACAACCACATTTACTTGCTTTTAATCATCATTATTCCTCTGGTCACTTTTTATATTTCATCTATTTCATCATACAATTAACCTCTTTGTTTTCTGCGAGACCGGAAAGATTGACAACCTTTCCGCCGTTGGGGGCAAAGTATTTTGGTTGAGTGTGGGAAGGTCCACGTCTGTTGAAGGTCAAGTGCCAGAGATCTTCGACATTCACGTCGTTGTTGATTTCAAAGTCCTACTGGTTCGATAAACCTCGTTTCGTTAAACGAGGGAAAACTGCTACTAGTTGCAATTCCACCTTCGCTTGGGGCACCACCCAACTTATTTTAATACAGCAGCAATGATCTAGACTCGACAGAGTGGCAAGCCTTTGGCACCGTCAAAGAGTGGTGGGGCGAGGCGATTCACAAAAGAGGTGGTGAGAGGAAGGCCGTAGCCTCGCTTGCGATGATGGTCTCTTGGGAGGTGTGGACGGAAAGGAATGCCCGTGTCTTTCGGAATAATTCGACCACGGCCACTATAATCATTGACAAGATCAAGGAGGAGGCGAATAGGTGGTGCCTTGCCGGGGCCAAAGCGTTGTGTAATTTTATGCCACGAGAGTAGACTTATTTTGGGTCTTGACCTTGGGTCAAGACTAGGCTTGTAACACTCTTTAAAACTCCTCGCTTATTTAATGAAATGGCAAATCTTTTGCCTCGTTTCAAAAAAAAACGTCAATGACTAGAGGAAAAAGTTGCGGAACATCAAGCTAACCGAAACACCTCACTACCTCAGGCAGGGAGGCTAGAAACGATAACATGATCCTATCTTAACTCTCATAACACTACTGCATTTGCAACCTCGAACAAAACCACAACTACAAGAGTTTGGATTTCTTCATTGGCGACGGTTCTGCGGAGGCTGGTAGGTTCAGCGGCGTACAGTGGCTGAAGGAGGACAACTGGTGACGTCGCCTTCGCAGAGGTAACCTGGATGAAGCTTGTCAACTTGCCCAGAGTAGGATCTTTGGAGAGGATGGACCAGTTCTTGAGTATTTTGACAACGAGACATAAAAACTGTTTCAGATCAGACCAGTGACGATTACCAAAGATCAAAGCATTTCTACTTTCCAGGCACTAGAGAACACAAGAGCATGTGGAATTTAGAGCAGAGTTTTATTCCCTGAGAAACCCCAAAATCTGCTCACGGATTCAAAGTTAACACCTAGGGGGCACCAAAGAATCATGAAACTATTTTTCAGATTTCTTTGGCCACCGCACAATCAAGAAAGAGACGAGCTACTAGTTCATTTTTAGAGCAGAGAATACAATCCACCGGTTTATCCATGTTTCTTTGCTTTAGATTATCTCTAGTCATAGTTTTGTTATGAGACATAACCGACGAAATATTTGTTTTTTTTAAACGAAGGCAAGAGATTTGCCTTATCCATTAATTAAGAAGAAGGTGCCCGATTTTTAGCGGAAGAAACCAGACGAAAACCATACAACGAACACCAACAACCAACACCACAGGGAGGAGCCCAGACAACCATAGAGAGCAACACCTAAAGCAAACAACTACTCGCCCAACCTATCACAACAACGAACTGACAACCCGACAACCTCAAATGGGCTCAACATCAAGAAAAAGCAGAAGCTTTCCTTGCGACGCCAAGCTTCTTTCTCGTCTTTCTGAGAAACTTCTCCACCTTCATGATTACACCATTTGAAGCCGTCCCGACCAAGACGCTAGCAATCTCCTTGCCATATACAGGACAAGCCGCCTCCAAATCGACAAGCAAGTCGCAAACCTCTTTGCCAAACAGAGTCTCGGAGTTAGGCGCCAACACACATGTCTCATCAACCTGGTCACTCAAAGATGAGGAAGTGACAGACACGGCTCAGACGGGTGTGGTGATGGCGCCATGTCCACCGCCAAAGACTCCAAAGAGCCCAGCTCCATCGGCAGCACCAAAGATGATTCCCCACAAGGCTCCTGTAGCACGGGCAAAATCTGCACAACTGGAGCCACAACCTCGGTGATGACAACACTCCCAAGGACAGACGGTGTCACATGCAGAGCACGCGGAGAAAAATCTCCAAAGAAGCATTTAGCCCCCTCATCAATGGTATCAATTTGAGGCTCAGGCGGCAAAGGCACAACCGGCATATCCTGAAGCTTGCAAGAGCGCCGTGGAGCTCAGAGCGAAGCAGCTCAATCTTCTGAATGAACTCCATGCGCAACAGGGCAACCTGGGACTCCAAAGTAGAAACCAAAAATGCGCTGGCACTGCAATCTTTGCAACACCCAACAGAAGATCTTGGCGGCACCGACACCCGTAGCGACGAGTGGTCAACAACCCCAGCCAAACACCTGCTTACGGAAGGACAAGACTGGACGGACGGAGAACAACTTTGCTCGCAAGGAATAGGGGTGACCGGAGAGCAAGCGCGGGCGGCTGGAGAGTGATCGCGAGCAGCCGATGAGTGAGCACGACAGAACCTCTCCCGATGACTAGGGCGACGACAACGAATGCATCTGAAAGGCTCACGACATGCGCTGACTTGGTGGCCACGGTCGAGGCAACGGAAGCACCTTCCTCGAGCCCAATGCTTGAATGCGAGGCAACACTCAAGACCTTCTCTTGACGGCTCGTGGGGAGGACCTCGGCTGGGACGACGGCCCCGACCCACATACACCCAAACATCCTTGCCGTTGGCAGACGCCGCACTTGGACTCCGACCCATAGAAGGCGACGGCGGGAAAGAGCAAGCCGCCATGGCAGCAGTGCCGAGCGGTCGGGCCTGGGTAGACGTCGTTGCCACAGGCTTATGGGGGTGGCGGGGACGAGCCAAACGACCCCCTATAGCTGGGTCAGCCTTGCGCCACGCGAGGACGGCTGCGGCCAGCGCGGCAGCGGAGGTGGTCGACGGAGCGGCAGGAGCAGTAGGCCTGGACGCGGCAAGGTGCGGGGTGGACGACGACGATGATGATAGAACTTGGTCGGGTCTAATGGAGGGGGACGAGCCGGGCTCAGAGACATGGAGCACAACGTTGACAGCAGGCTGTAGAGCCGGAGCGGCCGTCGCGGGGATCTGAAAGGTCGCGGGAGCGCGGGGCATCCCAAAGCCCCAGATTTTTGTGGGACTGGCAAAGACCAAACCGAGGGAATGAATACAGAGGACACACTCTAAAATTAGTATTGTAAAGGGAGCTTGTAGAGTAAGCTCCTTTGTTATCATTTTGCCATATCAGTGCATCTTCATCATCAGATACAACAACACTAAGTAAGATCTGTTCTAGTTCATACCAAGTCTCCGTGAAAACTCTCCTTTCCGATGAAAACGAGAAAGAAAGATGTCAACTACTAAATGTGCTGCTTTGTGATTCTTGTAAAAGTAAACTTAACAACTCTGCCATCTAGGACCTCAGCAATTAATGGTGATACATTGTTTATGGCAAATGACGTATAAAAGGTAGAATTGCACACCTAAAAGGGAAGAAACAAACCATCTTCCCAAATTTTATTTTATTTTCTACCATTTCCTACCTTCTATCTATATCCAAACTTCACATTTTTAGTTGCCCACATAACCCCTTTCTGAAGGGCTAGCTGATCGATGAGCAAAGATATTTGGGGCATTTCTCATTAATGTAGGAGTACTTATGTTCTTTCAAATCTTGTCATTGTCATTACAATATATTTTAATCCAAGAATCTAAGAGATACATATTATCATCTCTAATATTGGAGACCCCAATGCAAGACTCATATTCTTTTTTCATGCAAACAAAATGCCAGTTGGCCGGATAAAGTTTTCTGTGACCCCCAAAGTCATTCTAGAGGAGTTAATCAAGTCTACGGCTCATTTAGTTTGTGTAAGTGTCAACAAGACTACATCAGCCAATCGCTCCCAGCCTCTCAAGGTATATTGAGATTTGAGAAAACGGTGAAATCAAAACTTGGTTAGGAGCTTTGTATGGTACACTCCAGGATTCAGAGTCCGAAGTTGCAAAGCGTCAGGAACTCCATGTCGGTGTCGACGTACTTGGTCCAGAGATGCTTGTACTGGTTGAACGCGACGTCGAGCCATGGCTTCAGGTTCCCGTTGAAGTGTATCACCGCAGCTCCCCTGATGTCCTCGGGCCTGATGTGCGGGTTGTAGCCGAGACCCATGACGTGCCACGACTTGTCCAGCGGCCTCGTGTTGCCGTAGAATGTCATCAGCCCCGCCGGAAGCACGGAGGCCGCGTCCCACAGCGTGCCGTTCTCGTTCTGCCGCAACAGAGAGAGCGCAAGCACGTCAGTCAAGCTACCGGTAAGTAAAGAACATTCAATTTTAGGCGTGGCAGTGCTAGCAAGCTCACCATCTCCATGAGCTGGTGGAACTGGTCGGTGCAGTGGTCGCGGCGCCATGCGAGGAGGTCGAAGACGTTGACGCCATAGGACCAGGCGCACTCGCGGCGGTCGAATCGCTGTTGCACGGCGGGGTGGGAGAAGTTGAGGTACTTGCCGTAGCGGCGGAACCCGCCGAAGCAGGTGTGGAGCGCGGCGTTGGCCTTGCCGCCCATGTCGAGGCGCCACAGCTCGGCCAGGTCCCTCTGCACCACCACGTCGTCCTCCAGGAGCACCACCCTCCGCAGCGCCGGGAACATCTCGGGCAGGTAGAACCGCAGGTAGTCCAGCTCGCGCAGCGCCACGTCCCTGTTCCCGTCCTCGACCTGCCGGAGCACGGGCGAGGAGGAGGCGTTGAGGAAGGGGAAGTCGGAGGCGGCGAGGAGCTGCACGTGCGCGCCCAGCGGCGGCGGGCTGCGCGCGAACCAAACGCGGAAGGCCGGGAGATACATAGGCGCGGTGACCACGTGGAAGACGTGGCGGGAGGGCTCGGACGCGGCGCGCGCGGCGGAGGCCACCACGACGGAGACCGCCAGGATGTTGTCGGAGAAGATGGCGTAGTGGTACAGCGACGGGTCGGTGAGCTCGGGCGGTGGCGGGACGCCGACGGCGACGGGGATGGGGACGGCGGCGGACGCGTTGGCGAGTTGCGACTCCATGAGCCGCATGGCGAGGCAGTGGAGGGACTTGGGCGTGGACACCGCGGCGATGCGGGAATTGAGCTGTCCCCCGCGGCGGGCACGGAGGAGCTGCTGCCCGACGGCGAAGACTGTGTCGGAGAGCTTCAGGATCTTGGACTGCGTGTCGAACGCCTCCTTGGCGCCCGCCGCGAGGGCGCGCGCGCGCTTCACGTGCCCGCGGGCCTCTTTCTCGAGGAGCGCCACGTTGGAGGGAGTGAGGCGGGAGGAGAGCGCGGAGAGGCGGGCGGAGGTGGACAGGAACGACTCCGTCTGCGAGGCGGAGTCGGCGCTGAGACGGCGCGCGTGGGCCGCGTACGCGGCGAGCACGGCCGCGTGGTCCTCGGCGTGGCGGCGCACGGCTGCCAGGCGTGAGGCTGGTGAGTTAGGGGCCGCCGAGGTGGTGGTGACGGTGGTCGCGGACAAGAAGAAGAAGACGCAGGCGAGGAAGAGGAGCGTGATCAGTGCCGCGAACGCGGCGCGGCGCGACGCGCGCGACCGGCCGCCGGCCATAGGCGATGCCAACGGCGTCGAGCGACCGGCGACGGATCAGTGAGTTCGCGTCAGAGCGACGAGGAAATTGGCGCGCAATGATTTCCTACTCCGGTGGGTGTTGGTTTAGAGGGATTTTGGTTAGGCATTCTCGTGGTGTCCCGTGACCAGATTTTGGTCAGTGTGCCCGGTGGGGTGGCACTTGGACTCTTGGCGAATGATTAGTGAGTGGAGTGGTGAGGCTCCGGTCGCCGGACGGCGACGGCCAGCCTCTCCGTTTCCGCCGAATTGACGAGTGACGTTGGGTTATCCAAGCTCATTGTCAGCGAGCTTCGTTTGGATTTGGATGTGCAACTAAAATCTGGGTGGGTGACCAGAGGCAGAGGGCATCAGTTACTACATTAACCAGTGTGCGCAGTGGACTAAAGATAAACTAATGGACTAATCCTAGTGGCTCTGGTGTGGTCGCACTAGCTTCACATGTGGTGCATGATCAGAGGTTGCCTAACAGTGTTGGCAGGGTCTTGCAAACCGCCCCCTCGTCCTCCTCCTAATCGTAGACCTCCTGCCGCCGCTGCCGTGGGACAAAACTCGGGTGGCATGGTGGTGGCGGCGGCAGATCTCCTCGACCGTGCTTGGTTCAACGCGGCGGCGCCCGCTAGGACTGATCAATGGCAGGGCAGCGGCGGAGCGGCGGTCAGATGCTGGAGCTGGCGGCAGCGGGCGTCGAGGTCTGCGAGTGGCAGCCAGGTCCGATCTGGGCCGATCTGCCTCTCCTCCGATCCGACGTCAACTTCCTTGGTGCTCTTGGGCTCCACCCGTAGCTTGAGGAAGTCGGTGGCTCCGGCCCTGGCATGGCGGTGGTGGCTTCCTCTTCCGTCGGAGGGGGTCGGCCGGCTGGTCACGACAGCGTCTTGGGGAGGCGCAAATGCCGGTGAAAAATGAGCCCCGACTTCGGTCATGGTGGGTGATGGCGGCGTTTATGCGACGTTACCTTGATGAAGGCATTGCCGTTACAGCCTGCGTCTACTTACTCGTTCTGCTCCGGGGTAAATCTCATATCCGGGTTTCCCGGATCGGACGATGGAGGTGTTTCAACATCTTTTTCCCTCTTGAGGGCATCATTTTTGGAGCAGTTGTTTTGATGGTGGTAACACGTGGTGGTGTGGTGTGCATCAACCGCGTCAACGACGGCGATACTCAACGTCGTGGCGCAGTGGGGTCTCGATGACGAATGCGATGTGATGGACTCGCATAGGGTGGGCGCGTTGTCTGGCACCGATGGCAGGCCTGGCAGGGGCTATGCGGATCTCTTCCCTGAAGATGGACCAGCGGTTGATGGCGGTGACGGCTTATGTAGCAAGTGCACAAGGTACTTTGCCAAGGGTCTGCTAGACCGGATTTGTGCTCCCATTTTCGCCATAGGGTGATTCGGCGATGACCCCGGTATTTAGTTGGTGGGGCGTTGTTTCTTTTTTGGGGGGCATAAGGCCCTGACAACATGTTTCATCACCCATTGTCGGGTTTGTAGGTGTTGAGTGGTGGCTTCGGGTTTTGTGTTGTACGTTCTTGACAGGTCTTTGTTGAATAAAATTTTAATAAAGGGTTGTATGCATCTTTTCGATCTAGATGCTGGTGGTCATCCTCCATTTCGAAGAAAAAGAAGTCTTCATTTCATCAGGGCAACTCATTGGGTAAAACAGTGTAAATTTGGCAATGAAAAACTTTCATGTTTTGTGCTTTACTAAATGATGCATATTACTTTCTAATAGGGTGGCGCAAACCGTTTTAATTTTTGGTATGTTTCTATTAATTTTTGGTATGTTTCTAGAGTACGCTAAAATTGTAGAACACTTCTAGGGAGCGGCCCCTGATAGTTAGTTTAACCGGGTGGCCGGACATAAAATGAAACAGCCGATCCAGTCCGACTACCCCCGTGTGAAAAGGTAAGACTTAGTCCCCACCAATTTGTCCCGCCGAAAAATAGAAAACCACCCCCCGCCAGTTGTCCCTAGAAACAGACAACCCTCCCATACCTCAGGGCTCCGCCCCTTCCCCCCACTCGATGGTTCTCCCCACCTCTCTCGCCCAGCGCCGCTGCTCAAGGAAATAAAAGCAAGGAAGTAACACAACAGACGAAATCATAGTTGCTCCAGGAAAACGAAGCGGAGATGAATCATGCCTGATAGAAAAAGTTGCTTGATCTCTAGCTCACTACGGGTCCAGATTAAGAAACCCACAGGTAAAAACCAACTAAAAATCTTCCTTGCTCTTACTTTCTTGGCACATATCTGGCCCAACTAGACCTTGCACATGTGTGGCTGATCCCCCAATACCTGCTTCAGATCCCTAAACCCCAAAACATGAACGAACAAAAGAAATCCAGCTTGTAGCCTGAATCCATCTGTTAGTTGTTGCGTTTTTTGTGATATCTTGCCTAAAATTCCTTTCTTCTTTGGAGCACCTAGAGCCTGTAAAAAAAGAAGCAAATAAAAATTTGTGTTAGTGGTGTTGTTATAGAACTTGCCTAGTAAAAACCAGGAAGGAAATTGCATGGTATGAAAAAGGAGGCAATTTTATCCCAAAAAAAAATGTTCTGACTATGAGGTAGTACGTCCCTAAGTACCTCCGTTCTCATCAAGGGATACGCTGCTTAGGATCCATAACAATTAATACTAAACTTCTATACTTCTCTACATCTTACTTTAAGCATGGTCCAATATTACAAGTATAATTGTCTATTTGTTCGCATAGTTTAATCACATAACTTTCAATTGTACTAGATATTAATTGGTGTTTTATGTTTGCACCGAGTATCATTGAAAGTGCTAAATTATATTTTGTAACAAAGTCTGTTTTTAAACTACTTTTCTACAATGCATAATCTATATAGTTAGACCTTTTTACGATAAAGGTCTTTAAAGAGTAGGATCTGACAAATATTTCAATAGTGATTTCTAGTGTATGATTAAAGAGGCATATTTTAAAAACTTCTAGAACAATATTGTTTTGTCATGCTCAAAATTGTCCAGGAAGTCAAAATTTAACAAATTATGCATAGTCTATACTAGGTATTGAAAAATGGTGTGAATTGTAATATGCTTGGATATATAATTTATTATTTGATATGCTATTATGCAACGTACTTGTTATCATCTAGTCTACACAAGTCCCTGTCATGTTATGAAATAAAAATATGCTGCACAAAACTAAACATGAAAATTTAGTTACCTAGATTTCCATACAACCTACAACACTTCCTGACGGAAAAAGAATAATATGTTAACTAAACTTTTTGTCGCTGGTCACATTGCTTTGCCCAGCAAGAGTTCTTGTGGTGTGTAATTTTTATCAACAATTAACCATTTTATTATGTCGAGATACCTTTTCCGTCCCAAAAGGTAAGACTCGAATGATTTTTTCACCATCATTAGTTCAGGTCTTCCACAATTAACAAATATATACTCAAGTGTATGGTTGAATTTGTATAAATGGCTTTTACCATTTTTCTTATGTATCTACACTAGTTTTTAGTCAAAGTTGTGTGTTGTTCATCAGGAAAAGGCATTCATGATTTAAATTTGGTATAAGGAGTATTAATGATTTTCTTGGATGTAATAGCATATGGTCACAATATACTTTACCATCATGGGCTATTCTCTTCTCGGGGCCCAAGAAGCCTGGACGGTAGCCCTTCTTGCCCAGCCTATGGGCCGGCCCTCATCCTCCCATTTGTTGATTGTATTTTCATTACCAACACGCCACGCTGTCTTCAAAGTTTGTATTCTTTCATATAGGCCTATGCTATGTGAATGAACTTTCCTTCTTCATCTCTGCGTTCAGAAGATCACCCCTTGCGCAGTATCTCGCGTGCAGTATGATGGCACACAACTAATTAGGCTCACCCCTAATTAGTTGTTACTTTGATCCTACTTTATTATTTGCTTGTAACCGAGAAGCCGGGCCTACTTGTAAGATGACAACTGATGGATGGATGGACAACTCAAACCTGTATTCGTATTCGTTAATGGCAAAACCAACATAATGTGAAAGAAGTGAGATGCGGCTAGCCACACATATTTGAATTAATCCCACACAGTTTCATATTTGACATGATTTAGTAAAACTTAAGCGATTTTGACCAAAAAATGTACTGCTCCTCAGAAATTTACATATCAGTTGTCAACCCATTAGCTATTCATGCGAGTGAGTCAGCCGTGATAGTTTGGAAAAACAACATATATGGAAAAAAAATCAGAAGTTTATAACTAAGCGGTAAATATGGCAAACATTTTTAATTAGGTAAAAGCGGTGGTAAAGTCACTACAAGTGGTAATCAAGTGTAACTCAGATTTTTTTACTTTTGTGTGCATATTACTTCTGGCTTCTGGGTCTATCATGTCTGAATATCCATATTTATAGCATTTTAAATTGTATATTTAGTACTGCATCTTCTAGCTTCAGATATCCCCTCAGTCTGGAATGATAATTTCGATAGATTTATTTGCTTGAGAGCATAGTTGCAGGTAGGTTATGCTCCTTTGTTTCATCCCTATAGTCTAAGGATTGCAAATCAAAAAGTAGCAATACTGCATGCTCTGTAATGTATTTCTTATACTCTAATTAACTTTCTATTATTTTCTTTCTGCATCTTTCTGAATTACGATTTTTTTACTGTAATGTTACACTAATTTGTGTTGCAGTTTTCTAATGCCTATTCAAACTACTTGTAGAAGGAAAAAAACAGCCTACTAGTTGTAACTAGTATGCACACCGGTGCTTACTCAGTTACTCTTAGAGCATGTTCACCGATTAAAAAGTTTAGTAAACCTCTACTCACAATTCAACTTTTGCTTTTCTGCTTGCCACTTTGTTGTATAATGTGGCTTTTTTTGAATACGCATGTAATCGTGTGGTCCGGATACTACTAAAGATAACACAGTACATATCGATACAAATAAGATACTTCTATTCTCTCCGATCCATATTAACTGTCCTGAATCGGACAATTAATATAGATCAGAGGAAATAACATATGTTGAATCAAGATATTACGGTATGTATCCAAGGAGAATAGATGCACTTAGTTAGATATTTTTTAAGAATTACTTGGTTATAATTTTTTTTAGCAAACTTGGTTATAATTAATGATTTCTTTTAGGAAGTGAGTTCCATTATAAAGTGCGAACGAGTTTCGAAGGTCCATGATTGGGCCCAACATTCTCATATGGGCCTAGCCTAGTCCTAAACGGGGCATGCAATAGCCCAGTATACTAGCCAAACTGAGCGGTGAATTCAGAAACGTCAACTTCTCCGCGGGTTCTTGCGTCTAGGGCTGCAAACGAGTCGAGTTCGAGCGAGTTATACTCGGCTCAGCTCAGCTCATACTAAAATTTGAGCGAGCTCAGACAGAGTCGAGTTAATGGTCGAGCGGTAATATTGACTCATGCTCAGCTTGTAACGATCTCGAGTCGGTCTCGAGCGAGTTTCGAGCTAAGCAAGACAAGAGCAATTTCTATATTCGAAAGCAAATAGTTCCTACAGTTAAACCACAACGACATCATAACATATAGTTTGTGGAAAAATTAGCGAGATATTGTGGATGAACTAGCAAAGATAGAGAAGTTGCGTGTGCGTCCAGTATCAAACTTTGATCAAGAGTCATATGGTAGCCTATTCATACGGTTAATGCCAAACTTTGCTCTCGTAATTAACTTTAAATATTTGGTTGCACGTACAAGTAAAGAACAATCACATTCACAACAAGTTAGCAAAATATATATTTTCTTTAAATATATGTATCAGAATCATTAGAAATAATTATAATATTTCGAGCTACCGAGCTGAAATCGAGCGAGCCAGCGCTAGCTCAGGATCGGCTCATTTCTAGTCGCAGCTATAGACCATGCTCATACTCAAGTCATTTGTTTTCAAGTCGATCTCGAGTCGAGCTAAAAGTCCGATGAACCTCGCCACAAAGGCCTAGTTCACCTTCACTATCGGAGTCCTTCAAGGCGGAATCCGGAGCCCTTACAACGTTCTTGGGGCACACACCCACAACTTAATTGGGGGCTCCCAAATCAACAACTCTGTTACAATTACAACAACAAGTGAGCACAAGAATCTAGGGTAACACAAAGCTAACCCTAGAAAACAAGAATCCTCGAGAGAACGAGGGGGAAATGAAGAACGGCTTGGTGAAGATGTAGATCCGGGTCTTCTCCTTCAATCCTCCGAAGATCAACACGTTTGGACGGAGGAGTTGGGAGAATTTGTGATTTGAGCTCTCAAAAACTAGGGTTCATAAATGCTGGACGAGCTGGCTGTCTTGAGGTAGGTGGAGGGGTATTTATACCCCTCTGCAAAAACTAGCCGTTTGGGTTCACTAAACCCGGAGACTCCGGCCTAGGAGGGCCGGAGACTCCGGTCTTGACCGGAGACTCCGGTTTCCTTCCGGGGTCCCTCCAAAGGTCGATCTCGAACCGCTCACGAGTCTCGAGCTTTTAAGATAAGATAATAGGCTCGAGAAGAGCCCGGCTTTGAATTAACGAAGCCCTCAACCGGCCAGGGATTACACAAGGCCACACTTACAACCAAGCACACCAAGCACACCACACACACCGGCAGATACAAGGGCCACACCAAACAGCTTACAACTCAACACAAGCAAGCACAGGCTTGCAAAAGTGAAGACCGCCACAATCGGGAGGCAAGGGCCAGGAACAGGCGACGGCGGGACACTGCCAAGAAGCAGGGCGGGGGTCTTGATCGGAGCATACACACAAGGTTGAAGACACCAGGGCACCATCTTGATCTCATGCCGAAGAGGGGGGACCACTCCCTCTCGCCTGGCTCGAAGGCGTCGCACCATCGGACATGGAAGAAGCTCATCGAGAGCTGAGGAGGTGCTGGGAGCCTCGAAACAGCCCAAGAACACGACCACCAAGGGAGGGAGAGCACACCACGCCGGCCACCTCATCGAAGAACTTGACCAACCGGGAGCGATAGGAAAGCCATCGAACACGAACCGCAGAGGTAGGGCAGCCAGAGCCACCCAAAGCTCGCACCTTTATCAGCTCTCACCCGAACCCAATCTCCCCAGGCAGCGTCTCTAAGAAGACGATGGCGCGCAGCACATCAACGCTGCCCAATCAGAAGATTTTGGGCTTTCACCCGGGAGATGGGTCGGGGGGAGGGGGTGGGCAGCCGGGGCCTCAGCAATGCCTCCATGGAGAAATTCGGCGCCCAAAGGTGTCGACGTCACTGGGCTGGGCCAGCCAGCCTAGGGTTTCCCCTGGTCTCGAGCTGCCACCCGGACACCCAAACGGCCGGAGCCGGGGGTGAAGAGAGAGACGGAGGGGAGCACACCTCAGGTCTGACGGGAGAGGAGCTCCGCGTCACAGTCGCATCCGCCACCGCCCCACCTCCCGCGAGGTCGAGAACGACAGCTGGAGACACCCGCAGCGGAGCCTGCAGAGGACGCCGCTGCCTCGCTTGAAGGGCCGCCGCCCTGGATCCAGCTTGTCTCCACGCCGCCGCCGGAGCAGCCGCGCCGCCGCACCCAAGATCAGCGCGGCGCCCCCGCCGTCTTGCCCGACCCGCGCCGGGATCCACGAGCGGGGGAGAAGAGGAGCCTCGCCACCGCCAGCGCCCGGTCTTCGGCCGGAGGCGCCGTCCGGTGGCGGCGAGGAGAGGGGGTTGGAGGAGGGAACTCGAGGCGGCCGCGCAGCGGGGTCCCCTGCTCGCCTGCGCGGGGGGCGAGGCAGGGGAACTCGCAGCGGATCGTGCGCACGAGCCATGGTGCGAGGCTTCGTGAACTAACCAGTCTGTACAAAGCCCCTCCATTTCAGAACTTAAAGTCCTACGGGCTACGGCGAGTAGGACTACTAGTGTCACGCAAAGCCGGCCGTTTCTTGCCATACTGTCGATTCTTCCACGGGCGGATCCAGGCCCCGGGCCACCCTGGCCATGGCCCTGGTCGTGGCCCTGGTCGTGGCGCCGCTGCACATGCTATACTGTAGCGTACTGTAGCACTGTAGTATACTATATCACACTGTATCGCTGCCTGTGGCTCGGGTCGTCACTACATCACGTACTATAATTGGAGGCATTCCAAAGTGCCTCAAAAAATAAAAAAAAATGTCTTTAAAGATTTTTTAAGGCAAAAAAAATAGTGCTACATTTACCCCAGTAGGGAAAGGTCTTTTAAGGCACAAATTATTAGTGCCTCCAAAGGTGACCTTTTGAGGCACTTTGAAGTGCCTCAAATAGTATACCTTTTAAGGCACTTTGAAGTGCCTCCAAAACTATATCTTTTGAGGCACTTTGGAGTGCCTTGTAAAGTACACATAGCAGGCATTTTTGAAAACTGCCTTCAAAGATCACTTCTAGAGGCACTCGTAAACATTACCTCCAATAATTTACATTTAAGGCATTTTTTATAGGGCCTCTAGATAGGATTTGTCCCCAAACGCAGACAACATAATATAAATAAAACAACTTGACACACAGTGCTCATCTCACGTGCAACAATTCACTCGGAAAGACATTTGAACCAAAACATATTAAAACGCTACAATAAAAGGTAAAACAGCCCAACAAACTGATCTACAACCATCCTTCTGTACCGCTAAGTTGTAGAGTACCACCAATTCTCGAGGCTTGGTCGCTTTTATTCACCAGCAGAACCTGCATCAAGCAAGACATGAACATGAGTATATATAGTTCAAACAGAATTGCTTCAAATCTACATTATTTAAAAAAACACTAAATGGCGAACAAAAAGTTACATTCGTAGCAAAAAGTACATAGCAGATCAACTATGAACTCTGTAGTAGCAAAGAGAGGACACGCTTCATCTAACAAATAAAACCAGTTCAATTCTGAGTGGTAGACATCGGATAAATTTTTAATTTCATATGAGAAATCAAGATGGGGATATACAAGCAGATCACATAAGAGAGATACCACCACTAGTTTCATATGCTACTAGTCCAGGATCATTTCCGAAACTTTAAGAGGTGGAGATAAAGTATGAGGCATATATACCAGATGTCAAATGTTATATAAACAGTGCACCCAACAGCCAGCACAATAAAACATAAATCACAATATAATTCTATTAATGGAGTTCAGCTCAGTATGAGATGCTCCCTAACTGAAAGATCTACCTACACTGTTCAAGATTCACTTCATAACAATGCAGAAACAGCTGAGCAATTCTGATCACGTTCTCACACACAAAATTGTAGAGAAACTTGAGGTCACATTTAAGATATGAATTCCTGACAAAATTTATTTAGAAAGGTTTTGGAGTTGGAAATTTGTCATAAGAAAAGGATTCACAAATATGACAGCATGCACTCATAGCTTGCTCAAAGGCAAGACACATATGCACATTGTAGTGGTGCGTCTGCATAGTGGCTACAGTTGCATGTCGCAATGCATGATTGTGTTGCCACAGCAGCCAATGAGATTTTCCAGATTTAACTTGGCAGACATTTGTAGCAAGATAACTAGATAAGTATGATGAGTTTAAGCTGACAAGGAGTTGCCCCCAATTACTGTGGTATGGGTGTACCTCCAACAACTAAACTTGCTTCTCCAGATTGCCATTGGCCTTCACCATACAGCCATACTTGTCCTGCAAATAAGATCGTCATGAATCCAAGATCAGCTATCCACCTCCATTAAAACATATACTCCATGGCACATAAAAAAATGTAAACAGAAAAGAGATATGCATCAAGATGATTAGTAATATACATAGTAAGTGTTCTGTGCAGTATATCTGTCTATCAACAATGGAAATAAAAATGTGCTTTGCTTAAACATCCACCATCCACCTTACGCTCAGTGTGAAAAACTGTGAGAAGCAAATCTGAGAAAGGTTAGTATAGTGCAAGTGTCTGCAATGCCTCCAGAGGTGACAAATGTACCATGCATTGGAAATGAAAACCTGCCCCTGCATCTTGCAATTCTCTGATGCAATACTGCAATCAGTGTATCTAACAATACCATAACCAAGACTTGTCAATTTCAAAGCAATTCTGTCAGAGTTCTCTCTTTTAATTGAAACTCCAACATCAAAATTTTCACAGGAGAGGGGAACTATAAATGTGCACTGCCTGACAAGTGCGTAGCACACAACTAAGGGTCCTCACTCCATTCAAGCATGCATATCCCATTTTCTCACAATGTTCACACCAAATAAATATACATGATGCAAAACAAAGAGATGCATATCTCAGTCAGGTGAGTGTGATCACCTGAAAAGGCTCATGAGCATTGTAGGCTTTGACTTCCTCAGATTTCATGTCATTGCTCAATGTGCCTGGATGTGCCTTCATGAGCTGCTCCATGTGCTTTCATAAACAAATTCAGAGCAACAAAGTTTAGTGTTAACTCAATAGTAGCATTGCTCCCCGTAAAAAAATCCTAGTATCACGAATCAGCAATCCAGTGTCAGGAATCAGGAATCCAGCAATGCTACTTACTGTATGTAAATATCCTAACCATATACCAGTATCAGGAATCCAGCACCAATAATCAATTTAGCACAAGCACTGCTGAAATGCTACTCACTACATGCAAGAATCTAATCAAGCAAGGGCACAACAGCAGTTGTGGTAAACATATCAAAGGCTCAGGTAGGCAATAGCACAAACACCTGGTGAGCAACCAGTTATCCCTATATCACAGTTCAATCAAACAAGAATTATGGATACATGGAGAGGAGGATGTGCGCCTCACCTGCGCGACGGCGGCGAGGTGAAGACGGCGAGGTTGCGGAGGGGCTCGAGGTGGATGCTCGTTGTCAATGCGGAGGAGCAGGAGGAGGGGAAGCAGCCGGAGGCGCGGGATCAAGGGAGCCGCGCGGGGTCCAAAGGGAGGCCGAGGCGACGCGGTCGAGCAGGGGCTCGACGAGGGAGTCGATGATGCCGATGAAGAGCATCCGGAGGCGTGGGTGCACCGGAGCCGCACTGGCCACCCAAGCCATGGCGGCTAGGGTTAGCCTCGGAGTTGCGTGCAGGCACGGAGGAACGAATGGACGGCGGAGAATCGGTGGAGGGGGTCGAGGCGGAGTGGAACCAGCAGGCTGCAGTTCTGGATCTGGCAATCGCCGGCCAGCGAGAGGCAGGTGGCAACGGCGGCGGCGATCGATGCAGCGAGCGAGAGAGAGACGAGAAAGGGGATCAAGAGCTAGATGTGTCTCACGCCTCGTGCGTACGTGCTAGTGTTTTTTTCTTGTTTTTCGAGAATCCGTGCGT
The DNA here is from genome assembly GCA_012064385.1 of Puccinellia tenuiflora. Classification (NCBI taxonomy): domain Eukaryota; kingdom Viridiplantae; phylum Streptophyta; class Magnoliopsida; order Poales; family Poaceae; genus Puccinellia; species Puccinellia tenuiflora. The sequence continues at coordinate 1,993,168 of QRDG01000299.1, read as the reverse complement.
GCGTGCTAGTAAGCACGCGCGAGTGTGTACCGGTGTACCTGATGCTGGCCATCGGGCCGGCCCGGCACGGCCCGGGCACGGCCTGCTCGGGCTCGGGCCTCCTCGTGCCGTGCTTGTTCGGGCCGCGGGCCTCTTCTAAAATAAAAGCCCGGCCCACCAGCAAATAAAACTAGCTTTTACATATAAAAATAAAGAAAAAAATGCGAAAAACAATAGTTTCGGGTCTTACCGTGCTTTCGGGCCTAATTCCAGAAAAAAGCCCGACCCGCTATCGTGCTCGTGCCGTGCTGGGCCTCAGGCCTCATTTCGTGCCTTCGGGCGGCCCGAAAAAGCCTGGCCCGATGGGCAGCACTAGGTGTACCCTATGCAGATGGGATTGGCCCAACTAGTTTAGGCTACTGTGTGCGTAATGTGCTATTAGGCCCAATTAATTATAGGTTATTTTTCCTTTTAATATTTAACTAGTAAATCTTACGTGCAATGTATAATATTAGGACATATATTAACAAATCATTAAATAGTGTAATTTCATTTATCAGAGTGAATCGGCAACATAACAAAATCGTTATGAAGGTATAATAAAAATAGATTTCAGAAACAAAGATTGTTGGCATAAATAAAACAACTTTATTAAAGTACATGTCAGCTGTCCATTGATGTCGGTGTACATTTCTGCAAATTTACATGATGGCGTCCTTAGGACGTGCAGGGCGGCGGTGTCCTCTTACACGGTGATGTGGTGGCAGCGCGGCGGCGACGACCGTGCAGGTGACGGGCGGCAGCATCCTCACGATGGCCGACGGAGGGAGGTGGGGAGAAAATGGAAAGGGGACAGAGGGAGAGATTATGTGGCCACAGTGGTTTTATATACGGCGAGCTTATCTCGGGAGCGTTCACAAACATTTTCTTAGAAGAAAAGAATTCAGATCAAATACATGCTGTCGGGGATTGGAAAATCTTGTTGTGTTGTTTTGTTGTAAAAAAGAGATAGGAACATTGTTTTGTTTTATATTTTCTTGTACTTATTCTTTTTTCTCATTTCTCTTAGCAAATCTCATGTGCCCCCTACGTTATTATTATCAGTTGCAAGTCAGATTGTATGAGATTTTTTCCAGTTGTAAGTGGGTTCGCAACTGAGATTTTTCAGTTAGAACCACACCCGCAACTGAAAAATCCCAGTTGCAACTCCACTTGCAACTGAGACATTTCCCAGTTGCATGTGGAGTCGCAACTGAAAAATCTTAGTTGAAACTCACGCGTAATTGAAAAAATCCTAATTACACGTCGGATAGCAACTGAGACTTTTCCAGTTGTATGTGGGGTCGTAACTGAAAAATCTCAGTTGCAACCTCACCCGCAATTGAAAAATCACAGTTGCAACTCCATTTACAACTGAGATGTTTTGTCGGTTTTAACTTAATTTTCAGTTGGTGAGGTTGCAAGTATGATATTTTCGTTATAAATGATTTTTATTGAGTTGTCAGTGGATTTAACCGAGTATCCATATGAACAACATCAATGAGATGATTAAAAAACTATAGTCATACTCTACCCAACCATTCTGACACACTTTGAAAATAGTAGTAGGATTTAGGCCGGTCGGGCTGCGCGCATGTGCACAGCAGCACAGGCCGTCGTTGACGCGAATGAGAAATGAATCATGTTGTGCTTCTATTTGTTTTGTAGCTGACTTATATTTTTAAGTTTGGAGGCACTAATCAATAGTGCCTCAAATGCTTAGTATTTGATGCACTTTTTAGTGCCTTAAATAGTAATCGTTTGAGGCAATTTTGATTAGTGCCTTGAAATGATAGTTAATATAAGCACTAATCAATAGTGCCTCAAATGCTTAGTATTTGAGCCACTTTTAAGTGCCTCAAATAGTAATCATTTGAGGCATTTTGATTAGTGCCTTTAAATAATAGTTAATAGAGGCCTAATTAATAGTGCCTCAAATGGTTATTAGTTGAGACACTTTTAAGTGCCTCAAATAGTAACCATTTGAGGCACTATTGATTAGTGCCTCTAAATGAAAACTTTTTTAGGCAATACTTACAAAACTGCCTCTAAAAGTAATCATTAGAGCCAGTTTATAATTGTGCCTCTAAAAAAGTGCCTTAAATTGGAGGCCGTGACATAGTGCGTTGTGCTATCCTGCCTCCGCCACTGCTTCCACGCAAGGTATACGCAACAAAAACTCTTCAGGTTCTTGAAACTAGAGGGTACAAAGAAGTGGAGTGAATCAGAGAGTAGTATTTGTCCTTGAAAAACAGGATACATAGCACAATTCTGCACTACAGGCAACTATGGACAAAACTGAAACTGAGTTAGGCTTACACATGAAACAGCTACAGAAGCTCCTACATTACACAAAAGGGTGATCTGTTCCATGAACGCGTCCGACAATGTAGCGCATTACTTTCTAATAACTCTGTTAGCTCAACTGTTAACAGAACGAAATTCTAGTACCAAGGCTGGCGGGCACTAACACTGCTTTCTAATACCTCTTCATGCTAAGAGTAATACTAGCACATGGAGGTAGCTAGATACTAATCTCTACTGCATTCTGGAACCAAATCTACGTTGCTACTTCTCTCCACTGCATTCTAGAACCAAATCTACATTGCTACAGAGTGCAAATTAAGTGTAGCACTTGGTCGGCTGGTAATTTGCCGAGACCTCCGACGTGCAAGGGAGCGAGTCCCAAGGCATGGTCGTCCTCCAGTCGTCAGAAAGCGGCCCTTGCAGGTTGTATGGGAAGTTGATGGACCGTGGAGCCCCGTCGACGTTGTTGCCAATATCAGGCAAGTCGACCACGCATCTGTTGACCATGTTGTTGTTGCACCGCTGCGGCTGGGCAAACTCAATGTTTGTGGGTGCTGATCTGTCCATGCCTGAGAGTGTAATTGGTGATGCATTCAGAACCATAGATGCGATGTCCATCCCACCCGGGAGATCAAGCGGGATTGCTGAGAGGATACTCATGGCCTGATGCTCTGCATCTGACGGGGGTATAACAAAGGATGTAGGTGGCCTGCTGATGCTGTCTATGATGTTGAGAGTGTTTTGACAGGAGGAAACTATTGAAGGGTAGTACCCACTGCCACTGAACTGGATGTTGGAGGAGAGGATGTTTGTCATTGTGGATGATGTGTTATCTGAGGTGTGTCGTCTTCTGTGTGTGTTCTGCAAGTGCGGAGGAACGTAAGTTCCATTTGTGCTGGATAGGGGAGGAGACACCCACGAGTGAGAGAGCGCTCTCTGTGATGTGGCATTGGTTTTCTTGAAAATCCTGCAGATTGCCCAGGAATCCTGCTCATAAGGGAAAATAGAAAAAAAATACTGGTCAGTGATTTCCTAGTGAAAGGAAAATTGTATTTATATCATACACTTCTAACAGTACATATATTTTGAACCCCTGCATATTAATGTTTTTTTACTATGTTTTGATCCTATGCATAGTGCTATATATATCTTCTAGGCATTTTGGAGCTTATGTTTCAGGTTACCATTTTCAAAAATAAATATACAGCATATTATCTCAGTGTAATCTTTGAAATACTTGTATTGATGAAGTGGAAGCAGCTTTTAAAGGTTTAAAGGACATCCTACATAAGTTGCTAGTTACATACTTAATGAAACATCCAGAGCTGTTTCTCACAAATATTGCAGGATTTAAATTGCTTACATTTGGTGGGATAGTTTTCTCCAGTGGCTTCTTCTGCGCCATTGAAGGGTCGGTGAGTGATGGAAGCCGGAACTCGTGCATCATCCAGTCGGTTTTGACTCCTTTGGCCGCTCTGCCCTTGTAAAAGACAAGCGACTTCTTCAAGCCTATGCACTTGCTTCCATCGGAGGAATAAATTGGTCTGTCAGTTCCGGTGGCCTTCCAGAAGCCTGCTCCAGTTACCCTGTTAGGCCTTGTGCTGTTCCGGTACTTCCTATCCCTTGGGCAGTAGAAATACCACTCCTTTTCTCCAGTACTAGCTAATTCTGCATTGAGAAAATAAAATAATTTGTAAGTAGTCGTGAGGAAAATTAAGTTTCCTTTTGTATATCGTGCAACTGCATTTTATGACCGAAGATCAGCTAACTTAGGTTTATGCCCCGTCTGCAATTGTGGTCAAGAAATGTTTAGCCTGGAGAACTCAACTTTCAAACTTGTTAGTCAATTATTTAGTCTTAACGGTGATGTACCACTATAAAACCCAAACTTAGTATACTACAGAAGCATCATAAAAACTCAAAGATGAAAAAATGTGAACCATATATCAAAATTTCTCAACATTATATGGCCTAAAGTGCATGCAACTATTTAGTAGCTACTCCAATCCTATAATTACGTGAGTAAGCTGCTATTATGGCTGACTGGAACCTCTTACTACATATATTTCCTTATGATTAAGCCCCAAACCTCTTTGGCTTCATGATACCTGGGTGCTGCTATTCGTGAGTACTACAAAAGAGGTGGGAAAAAAAACTTGTGTAGTAACTTTTTCATTTTCTGAACACAACCTCTAAGAACCAGTAACCAAAAGATGCATGCAAAATCGTCAGATTTGTATTCTTAGACTAGCGGGAAAGAAAATATCTACCAAAAATAAGGTAGCAAAAAGATGGAGCATGCATGCTTTATGCAAAGCCACGAAAAAAAAATGTATCGATGATAGTTTTATCGTGGAATAGACAGGCACAAGTCTTTATTGTACTCGCAGAGAAGCAAAAGATAGTTGGCAAGCTATTTATAGAAGCTTACTTGGGAGATCCCATGGATCAAACTTGTAGATGTCCAGCTGCCTAATAAGCTCAATGGGAAGAGACTTCTGCTGGATTTTCCTTTTGAGGTAGAACCTGACGAGTTCTTCATCTGTTGGATGAAACCTGAATCCAGGTAACATAACTTCATCTTGCTTCTCTATGTCATCACTTCTGATCTCTTCCATATCTTTTCCACCGTAAACAAACGCTTGATGGATGTTAAGTAACCAGCTCAAGCAGTGTAACCTACTTCTGGTTATCAGGACGTACTAAACCCTAATGGATGATGTGTAAGGTCAGACTTTACTGGATAGGAACTAGCAAAGGATCTGGTTTTCTACTGATTGCTGAGGTTAGAAGAGGGAGCAGGTTCTACCACTAGACATGCGATTGACATACAACAACGACTTCCTAGCTTCAAACCTAAACAAGCGAACTCTAAGCACTGCCTGTTTCTTGTCAACCAAAGTGAGCAGGAAAACTATGATGGAACTCTGGCATGCAGTTACTTAAAGAGGAAAAGAAGCCCGAGCTGAAGTTCCAGACTTGAAGTTAGCTCTCTTGGTTGCTCCCTTTGTAGGGTTTTGGCTTCCTACTATTCGGCTTATTGTTCACACCTTCGCACACACGCAAGAACAGGTCTTATAGCAGATCTTTAGAATACTCAACCATTGTTGAACCCTGTAGGGTCTCTTTGGTCTTTACTCCATGACTAGGATCTCGATGAGCTGTGCAAATTCTGCTGCCATTTTGGGATTAGCAATCTATTTATTACTTAAGATTAATCTAATTGACGTTACTTCGCAGCTGACACAGTTCAGACATACGTGTTACTGCTATAATTAAGCCTTCTGGGAGAATAAGTTAGCTCACTTGATGGCTATCTTATTATTTTTAATTATGGTTTCCTTGAGCAGTAGTTCAGTTGTCTGTAGTTGATGTATAAGTAACAATTCCCAAGACACCAAGACACTTCCAAATTCCATGCAAGTACAGTTCTATATTGGAACACTGCGAGTTTAATCCCCTCTGACAACAACTATATTTTACATTGGTATCAACATATACCTTTGATCTCCTCTCCTGATCCGAAAATTCCTTTCAAATCATGCCTTTTCCCACTCACCTTTAATTTTAAGTGTTAAGACTTGGAGAATTCTTGAACATCAGCAAAGACAAGCTAGAAGAATATGGTTTACGAATCTGTATGCACCATTCGCTCATTTCTGTGCTCCTAATTTGAACATTGCCCCTGACAGAAAATAGAAGAAAACATTCTACTTCTAGCACATGGTATAATTTACCCTGTTGTTCCAGAGAAGAAAGGAATTTGTTCCTCATTCATAATATTGAAATAGATCCATAGGGAAAACAATGTAGGCTGTGGTACTTCTGTGATACCCATTTATGAACTGCAGCAGACGAGTGCTTAGCTGACACACTATTCCGCTTGCGGCTTGCCGTCCAATCGTCCTTTCTAGTACAATGAACACAGATAGTTCGTTGCAAAAGTTATGCTTACGAACTTGTTTTTCAGTACTTAAAAGAAAAACAGGAGGAAATACCTATCACTCACCTCAGTTAGTAAAACACGTTTCTTATCCCAAGAATAGAGCCAAAAGGACAGAGTCATATCTGGTAAAATTATTTATCTTTCTGAAATGACGCCAATGTCTCTGGCCATTGTAAGCTTGTGAAGGGTCAAACATACGTTAGATCTGGCCTCAGTTATTATTTTTCTCTATAGACAGTGATGTATTACTTGCTGATGTGTTACGGCCAAGGGTTATGTATGTCCAATGGGTTAACTACCTTTGTCTTGCAGGGGCAATGTCTTGTATGCATCCGGTTGTCACTACTCAGAAAGTCCTAAGTTGTCCTGTATTTTATGGGACAGACATCATATGGAGTGGACTAGGATTTTTTAGATAACATGCCAAAAGGCCCGGCGTTAAATTAATAACGCCACAAACGGCGACAAGAGAACAAAGTGCTGAACCCAGCTTACAACCACGAACTGCACAAACACACAAGAACAGGACAAACCAAAGAAGCTACAACCGAGCAAAAGGAAGAGCAAGGGCAACCGGGAAACTACTCCGAAGAGGAAGAGAGCAAGCTGGACGGGCAAAGTAGTGGACTAGGATGCACACGGTTGTGAATTATTTAACCTGTCAAACCAAATCCAGTTTCAAGCAAAGGTTAGGTGACATCCTTTCTATGTTTTGATTTAATGTGTATCCTAATTATCCATAAATCCGTTAACTTCCCTTGTAAAGAAAGTAATTTTGCATGAAATTTGTTTTATGCATCCATGTGATGTTTGCACCTTTCATGGGGAGCTAGCCAGCTGCTAAGATGCAAGAAGCCAAACTGTGGAAAATCAAGATGCCCCCTTCACTGTCACTAGTCACTAGGATACCATCATAGTCACATGCCATCATAGTTTAACTGAAAAACTCAGACCTGCCCATTCGTGCTGCATTGGGCGCATGACCGGAACTTCTACAGACATTGATGCGAAAATCCTGCATGAATCCAAGCGCAACCTCCCTCATTCCTAACCTCCAACCAGAGAGAGGAGGGGGAAAAAATTACTACTGTATGAAACCCAAAATCCCATGGGCCCAGGTTTTCCAAACCCTGTCGTCCATGGACCCAACAGTGCAAGGACCTTCGAATTAAATGATGCTGGAGGTTTACCGCTAATAGGGCCTTATAGATGGTCATAGGGTCAAACCTCTTAGGCCGGATGCTAGTACAAGTCAGTCTGTGGAAACCCAGGAAGTTTTCTATTGAGATTTGGGAGTTCATGCTCGTTCTTGTACTAGGAAGAGTGCTGCTGCATCTACCAGCTGTGTTAGTCAGATCTTCTTGTCGGTGACTACCGACGTCTAAAGACCTTACCAACGAATGAATTTCTGCACTTGTTGTTCTACAGTTCTACTTATTGGTCTCGCTTCAAAAAAAAATACAGTTCTACTGATGGGTGTATACTGCGTTAGTACACTGATCAGTTCTTAAACATGCAGTTCGTAGAACAAAAATGTCTGCATCATGATGTGCTGAAATGGTCGTGGAACCGGTGGGCCAGACGCAGCTGCTTCTGCTTCTCTCCTGTAGGTAGGGTGCTTGTCTTTGTCTCCCAGATCTTGCTTGCTTGACATTGATCGGGATGTGTGCCTGAACCCGCTCGTGCGGCCTCTCGTTTGGTGTTACCTACGGCTGCCCCTAGCTAAGCTAAGCTACTCGGGCGGCTGGAGTCAAACCCTTCCGGTTCAAGTCTCCTCCGTCTCATGCCCCTTGGTACGCGTGGCCCCTGTAATAAGTTTGTTAGCATCCAGGATCCCATGTTTCCAGGGTGCACACCCCAAATTTAATTCCCTTGTACTCTTCCTCCTACGCGGCCAATCGATGCGTGCGCTCGGGCCCGTGTTATGTTTGTGCGCGTAACATCGGCGTTCCCACCGTGCACGTGTGGCGTGGGACACTGGCTCCCTGGGTCCCAGTAAACTTGGCGTTTTTGGCATAGTTCGACGCTGGGAAACGGCTCAGACTGTCCTCAGCGTTTCATGGATGAACATACGGAATTGCTAACCATCAGGTTTTTGTTTTTTTCTTATGTGTCAGTCACCCAAACAAATATGTTTATATGCATGAGTTGTACTTTTCTAAAAGAAATGTGCAATTACACTTTTCTGTCATAAAAGTGCAACTCGTTTTAGTTGCATTTTTTTGAACTGCGGTTGCATTTTTCTAAGCTGACTGAGACTTAAAAATTCTCAGTCAACTGAGACATCGACAAACCCTACTGAATATATAGATTACTTTTGTTCCGAGAAATATTTAGGGCTCACTCATGTGTTCATGGAAGAACTCATCCTTGTTATCCAATGAAACAATACATCGAGTTTCATCGGAAAACAATTGAACGAAAAAATTAGCTGCGAGTTTGTTCGATCAAATAGTCAGAGAGAAAATTGCGAATAAACACCACAACTGTCCTACCACCACTTTACATTTTTTCTTTTGCAAAACCACGAATTGCTCAGTTGAGGCGTCCTAAGTAAGTTTCTGACTGGTGGGGGGTCTATGCCAGGCCGACGTGATAGGGAAAACAGTCTGAATCGGATGGTCCGATGCCAGACATCCTAAGTAAGTTCTCTCTCTCTCTCTCCCTCCCACCCCTCGTCTGGCGAGAGCTCGATGAACCTCGATGTGAGTTCCTCATCCACTATAGATATAGGGTTTCATTTAGGGTTAGGTTTTCCTTGTGGGGAATCCGTGGATTAGAGCCGAAATTTCTCGATTGACCTTTCCTTTCAACGATTGTGTAGATTTTGGTGCCCAAGATGTTGTTTGACCGAGATTTCGGCCACATTGAGAGGCATTGTGAACAACGGTGTGACCATTGGGAAAAACCGATGAAGTATGTTGCTTTCCAAGGTGCCGACACTAGTAGAAGGTTTTTTGGGATGTGCAAGACCGGCGGGGAATAAATTTTGCTATACTCTGTACTATAATTATGTGCAAAATGCTCATTTCTTGGTATTGTTGACCCTTTCCCAATCAAATAGTTATATTCAGTTAATACATGTGTCATAATGTGTAATATTTATAACATGTTACTGACATAGTATAATTGTTTCTTATGATTGTTGTGGATAATATTTAAGCCATATTTCATTAATTATAGTTATGTTGTTTTATATTTAAGATTGCAATTTGCTTAATTGGATAATGTGCACAACCTAGTGTTTACATAGTTTTGTTCATTTTCTAGAGAGATGAGATATGGTCAATAATGCACTAGCTTAATTCAGAGTGGCCGGACCATCTTAAGGAATGCCTGGTTGCTTTTGTGAGAATGTATGAATTAGAAATTTTTGGAAGAATCAAGTATAGTTGTGCCCAAGCTGAGTAGTATTACAACTTGACAAAAGAAAAGCACGAGTTAGAAGAAAAGAAAATTGCGGGCAGATTTGAGCAACGCATTGAATGGAAGCAATTGTTTAGGATCTTCATAAGTTGCAAGGGAGAAGGTAGAGAATCAAAAACCGAGGACGAGAATAAAAAAATGGAGTATTACATAGCTTATTTACTAAAGGTAGGGCAGGTGAACAAGTAAATATTAAAGAAGATGAAAGCAAATTTGGATGAGTAATCTTTATATTAGTAGTATTTTGTAAGACCTGAAAGTGTATTTGCACAACTGATCACATGGATCAGTTTGTAAGCATTTAAAGACTTGGAAGTATATGCACTCTATTCTTTATTGTTAAGTATGGTATTCAGAATTGACATATGTGGTATTTGTATGAGATTTGCAAATTCTAGTTTTGAAAGTCTTCAGTTTGCTCACCGTTAGTAACTGGAGATTCCGAATATTTCTCTCCATAACTGTTCGATTATGAATTGGATGTGATCTTTAAGATTTTGTTTTGACTAATAACCAGCAGTATTGTGCCATAAGGGGAAGAAAACCACCAATATGTACCGGAACTAATAACATTTGTGCGTAGGAGATAATACAAAATATGAGTTTAAACATTGTAGTACTAAATATCCTGTAGATTACAAATAGTTTAGGTACCAAGTGCATGAGCTAATACATATGAGGAGATTGCAAATAGTTTTGACTAGAAATATCAATACTAAGTGTATAATCATTGCAATAATACAAGTTTCAGCCATATCATAAAATAAATTGATCCACGCCGATCATATGAAGGGCATATCTACCCGCCTTCTTTTTTAGGTCCCCCACAGAATTTTCATGAATTGTGCTAGCAGTGAAGTACCATTTAAGCTTATGTCTTTCAATGTTTGCTCTGATAGTCCTACCACCAGCATTGTTGGTTGAGGATTCTAGTTCATCCCGGGGATGGGAATGCAACTCTTGGTGCTTTGGTCGTTACCAATATTGTGTTACTGGTGGTTGTATTGCTACTGCTGGTGTTTCTCTGGTGCTGGTGGTGGCATTGATGTTGCTGGTGCTCTGGTTGTTGTTGAGGGTGGAATTACTGTTATTGGGGCAGAAGATACATGTCTTGATGCTCGAGTTGGGGCAGAGGATTCACGTCTTGCTACTGGAGCAGGAGCCGCTGAAGTTACTCCAGCGGATGAAATTGCTACTAATGGTGTTGCACTAGAGGCAATGTCACCTTATCCTTTGTTTTCCTAAGAAATTCAAAAAAGTAAATGCATGAGAAAACATAGAAATTGAAAAAAAAATCAATAGGCACCTGGTGCTGATTTTTCCTCATGCAATGATGGTTTCAGTGCAACTGTGCAGCTAGTATATACATGCCCTACTAACTTGCAGTTGCTACATGTAATAGATTCCATTCCTCCTTTTTGTTTATTGTCTTCCCTTCTCAATTTTGAAAATAAGAGGATCAATTTATATTATTCTTTGTCCATGAATCTTCTCTAGGAAGGGTTGATCTGGATTGTAGGATTCTAAGTACATAGTTTTTTTAAAGAAATTATGTGCAAAATCTTCATGGTACACACCTAACTTGTAGATGGCCTAAATAGCACAGTGGCAAGGTAGTCTTGTCATATCCCGATTTTACAGCCACATGTTCTCTTCCTAAGGCCAACAACATAAATATTATCTTAACTAGTGCTTACTTGCCACATACTCCCTCCATTCCTTGATGTAAGGTGTATAGTTTTTTGAGAAAAATTCCAAAATATAAGGTGTATTGTGATTTTTAGACAATTTTACCACTCCAAAAATGAGTTGAATCTCTCCACGGAGAGATTTGATGGATTGTTTTAATTTATGGCTGTTAGGAACACCTCTCTCCCCGATTTTCTCCATGTGAAATGATTCCACCATGTACAAAATTCTCATGTCTTAATATTCGTGCCAGAAAACTATACAACCTACATTCAGGAACAGAGGGAGTATCACCTATTGACTTAAGAACTTTGCAAGGTTTGACACATCTCTTTGCTTCTTCGAACTTCTCAGAGTAGGTGGGTGTGATTTCCACCTAGAAGTTGTTGTAGGGGATGTGCCGACAAATATCCCCGTGGAGTGGAGTAAAGCCGGTCTGCCAGGGTGGCCCATGAGCAGTAAGACCAACAGCCTTATCAGACGACCCAGCAGGCTAACGTACAAGATAGAAAATCAAGCAGGCTAAGAGAGGTTTGAAGACCAAAGGCCCAACGTCAGCTTTCCTAGGAGTCCAAGAAGGAGCGATAAGCCAGATTAGTATAGGACTCGATCTATCCCTTAGTTGGTTAGGTTTTCCTTGTAAGCCCTAGTCCGACCGACAATATAAGCCAGACTATTGGATTCTTAGGTCGAGAACCTAGAGAGACACAGTATCATTGTAACATGTACGCTTGTTTACCCTATAGTGATATATATTTTTGCAGGACGTAGGTCACCATCGCCGTTGTGGTGCGTGAACCTCGGTAAATCGTGTGCAATTCTGTCACCAGAATCCCCCACGTCTTACCCCACATTCTACCATCGACGCATTGAACCCTACTTTAGGCCTGCTATACTGATACCTCGCTAGGTGTTGTACTGTGCCAACAAACATTTTTCAAGCCAAACCATCATCTTAGTATTGATTCCATGCATGCGACATTCTTTTGACTGGTTTTCCTCTAACATCAATTGTAATCCTTTTCTTTTCGAGAAATCGCTGGAGATATCAATTATCATCCTTTTGAGCACCTAACTAAGATTGTTTACTACATATCAGTTTTGCAATTATAATCCATTGCATGCCTAGCCCAACATTCAATAGGGATTTTGCTAAGCCATGCCCATGCCTCCTCAGATTCCACTTTCATATATGCCATTGCTATTGCAAAACCATTCTTAGTGTAGAAAAAGCGAGAATTGTCCCCTTTTAATATTTCTTCTCCTCTAAAACCAGGGGATAGGAAGTTTACATAAATATGCCTAAGCTATTACCTTTGTGTAAACTACTTGGTGGTTTGCATAAATATGCCTAAGCCCGATGAACAAATTAAAGCTAGCCAGAACCAATTAAAAATACAAGAATAATTCCTTGATATTACTTCATGCTTACAAAAAATCAACTAAAAATAACAAACCAATTTTTAAGTATTTTCAATGATTGAAAAAAATCTTCTACAAATGCTAGAATAATTCCTTGATATTGTTTCATCCTTGAAAAAATCAACTACAAATATTAGACAGTTTTAAGGATTATTTGCAAAAATCAATGAAAAATACTAGAATAATTCCTTAGTGTTATTGCATGCTTGCAAAAAATCAACTAAAATATAAGAACAATTTTTATGTATTTTTAATGCTTGCAAAAAATCAACTATAAATACTAGAATAATTATTTGATGTTATTTCATGCTTGCAAAAATCAAATAAAAATATTGAACAAATTTTAAGTGCTTGCAAAAAATATATTAAAAATACTAGGATAATTCCTTATTATTTTTCATGCTTGCAGAATTTAGCTAAATATACTATTGCGCGACAACATTGGATGACTCAGATGGTGTACGTAGGATCCAAACTCCCCTTCAGGAAATGAAAAGTTCGGACGACAACACTGGGCGACTTTTCTTTGCTGTTGTTCTTTAAGTACCACGTACCGAGTCTTAGAGTGAAACCCTAGGCCCGAATTACATTGACTGCACCTGAAAATGGTGGACTACAAGCTACTCCCTTGTTGAAGGACCATCGGGATTGGCTCGAAGTCGGTTTATATAGGATGATAACCTATGACCTGGCGTCGGTAGTTGGATCTAATGAGACGACGCTCATGCATTCTTCCCTTCTTGTAGGCATCATTATTGGGGCACCTTTCCCAGAGTTTGGGTGTTGCCTATGGCATGTTATTTGTTGTAATAATGTAGCTGTGTGCACTCATCCATGTAGCCACTAGCTCTTAGTACTTGTAGCTGCATAGGCTAGGTGTACTCCTCCTCGAAACAGGCTTACACCTCGCTTTATAAATAAAGCCAAACGACCGAGTCGATACAATGTGATGAGGGAACCCTTTTAGGAAGCAGATCAAAGGTAAAAAATGGAACAAGGAGAACCGAACTTGCCGAAGGCAACATAACAAAACCGAGGGGGAACCGGAGCTCCATGACATGTGATGCCACCCTTGTCGAGATCGAGACGGTCAACGATTTTCACACGGAGCCCTAGCGCTGAGAAGGTGCCCGAACTGTGGCCCCAAGAGGGTTACGACACACGCAGGCATCACCACTGTTGGCGCCGAAGCTCTGGGCTTTCGCCCTGAAAAACCTTCGCACCACATGGATGCCCACTGACCTTGAGTCAGGCCTCCAACAAGCAATCTAGGGATGTCAAAGTTGAAGCGCCACCAACAACAGGATCCGCTGCCGTCCGCTCCCTGCGAGCCACCTAGCCAACGAAAGGGACTGTCACCACTGCCACCTCGCTCGCCATAGAAACACACACGCAATCCACCTTTCGAGGCTGCCAACTTGACATCGAAGACCAAGCACCCGTAGAGTGGCTGGCATGAGCACAACAAAACCGCCAGATTAGACGAGAGAGGTCGGGCCCAACCAAGAAGCTCTCAGAGGTATAACAAGCAGACCCTCTCCTGCAAGTCACACCCATAGTGCCCGAAACAGGACTACCAGGCGGTCTCCCAAACAGGACTACCAGGCGGTCTCCCAAACAGGACCGTACCCCTAGCTGCACATGGCTAGGATGTCGGTTTCCAGGTGGACTGGGAACCCATGAAACAATTGGGATAGCAGGGCATGCCCCACCATAAATGGCTCCAGATGGTACTATATTGGGCCGAGACCCCTCGTCGTCGCTGGCCAACACCACCTACCACATCGGAAAACCGCGTCGGCTGTGACCCGGCCACCAACAACTACGATCGGCTGTGTCGTCTACGCAGCGGTCGTGATCTCTGGTCCAGTCCCAAGGATGGACACCACTCGGCCCGTGACGTCCGTCGCCTCCATGGGACGCGCAAAGTCACCGCCTCTGCTACGGGCTCGCCCTGCCACCGCGAGGTCTCCACACTGCCACAGGAGCAGCCGCGTCCGTCGCCCAATGTGGCGCCAAGACGGAGCCCTCGGCCCACGCCAAGACCCCACCCTCGAGAGAGGGAGAAGGAGGAGCCCTGCTGCCGCCAGCGCCCGGCCTTCGTCCGGCGATGCCGTCTGGCGGTGGCGATGAGAGGGAGGAGACCAGGGGAGGCGCCAAGGACGGGTGGAGACTAGGCTTCCTTCCTGTAGAACGGTAAGATAGGTTTGGGGGAAGCCTCTCACGGTAAAACACGTGGGGTTCCGGGGTTTATATATTAGGCACTCGGGCCGGTTAGGGTTAGGGTTTACAACATGTACACGTAATTACAAAGTACACTAACACGCCCTTGCAGTCTCAGCGGGAGGTCGCCGTACATAGAGACTGGACCAAAAGTCGAGGAAGAGCTGACTCAACAATCCCTTAGTCATGACATCGGCGAACTGGAGAGCAGAGGGGACATGTAGAACTCGGACGAAGTGGATGTCGATCTCGATGTGCTTGGTGCGATGATGCTGTACCGGGTTGGAAGACATGTAGATGGCAGAGACATTGTCGCAGTAGACAAGTGTGGCAGTTCGAAGAGGTCGATGAAGCTCCTGAAGAAGCTGCCGTAGCCAGCAGCATTCAGCGACGGTGTGAGCAACATCACGGTACTCGGCTTCGGCACTGGAGCGGGAGACAGTGGTCTGTCGCTTGAAGGACCAAGAGAAGAGACTATCACCATAGTAGACACAATAAACGGATGTCGATCGGCGGGAGTCTAGACAGCCAGCCTAGTCAGCGTCAGAGTAGGTTGTCCGCGTCGTCGATGGAGAGGCACTGAGGTGGAGACCGAAATCGAGTGTACCACGAACATATCGAAGAACTCGCTTCACAAGAGCAAGGTGAGGTGCACGCGATGCATGCATGTGCAGACAGATTTGTTGAACCGCATAGGAGATGTCCGGGCGTGTCAACGTGAGACACTGAAGTGTACCGGCAAGACTGCGGTATTCAGTGGCGTCGGAGAGGAGCGCACCATCAACAACAGACTACTTAGCTTGAGTATCAATAGGTGTCGTGGAGGAGTGACACCCAGCCATACCAGCGCGTTGAAGAACATCTGCAGGATACTGGCGTTGAGAAATAAACAATCCATCTGCTGAACGGCGCACCGCAATGCCGAGGAAGAAGTGGAGATCGCCAAGATCTGCCATAGCAAGCTCACTGTGTAACCATGTGAGGAGGCTCTGCAGGAAAGACATCGACGAAGCCGTGACAATGATGTCGTCGACGTAGAGGAGCAGGTAGGCCATGTCATCACCAGAGCGAAGAACAAACAGCGAGGTATCCATGACTGATACAGCAAATCCAAGAGTGGCAAGGTAGGAGGCGAAGCGTTGGTACCACGCACGGGGAGCCTGCTCCAAACAATAGAGGGACTTGTGAAGGTGACAAACGTAGTCAGGTCGAGATGCATCGACAATTCCGGAGGCTGTTGGCAGTACACATCCTCGTCATTCGTCAAGGTTGCCGTTGAAGAAGGCATTCTTGACATCAAGCAGGCGAATGGGCCAAGAACTCGAGATCACTAGGGTGAGAAGAAGACGAATCATAGCCGGCTTGAAAACCGTACTGAAAGTCTCGTCGTAGTCGATGCCGGGATGCTAGGAGTAGCCACAAACAACCCAGCGAGCCTTGTAGCATGCTAGACTGCCGTCGGCGTGGAACTTGTGCTTGAAGATCCACTTCCCTGTAACAACATTGGCACTGAGGTGGGCAAGGAACAAGAGACCACGTGATGTTGTCCATGAGAGCCTGGTGCTCGGCAGCCATGGACACACACCAGTTGGGGTCCTGCATCGCTTGTCGGTACGTCATGGGGATGGGTGTGACCGAGGACATCGTCGTGGAGAGGTTCAAGCCGATCAACCGGACGAGACACGTGGCCGGAGCGCGTTGTCTTTGTGGTCGGAGTAGCTATAGCAAGCATGTTGGTTGACAAAGAGGGAGGGCACGGCACGGCTGAGGGGCCTGTCACGGCAGAGGTCCCTGCCCCGGCAGGGGGCGGAGACGCAGCCGAGGGATGCTGGCGCGCCGTGGCCGCATGTGTTGCCACGGTAGAGGGTCGGCTCGTGGCAGCCTGCCGAGGCGTGGCCGCAGGCGCTGTCGCGGCAGAAGTTTGGCCCGCGACAGCCTGCCGGGCACCCGAATAGCCGAGTTTCCCGCCACAACAGGGGTGTCGAAGAGGAAGTCCAGTCGCCGATGCGACGTTGACGGGGACGAGGCCCGTGTTGCGCCTGCAGTTTGAAACGGAAAAACACCCTCATCGAGGACAACATGTCAGTGAAATAATGATTTTCCCCAAAGATGGATCAAAACAGCGGTAGCCACAGTGTTGAGAAGGGTAACCGAGAAAAACACAAGGCACAGAACGAGGACGGAGCTTGTGTGCAGATGTCGAGGAAACATTGGGATAGCATAGGCATCCAAAAACACACAACATGTCATACGAGGGAGAGCGATCATGAAGAAGCGAAAAGGGGACAAGCGAACCAATGGCTTTGCAAAGTCGCCTGTTTAAGAGATAGGTGGCAGCGGCAAGGGCTTCTGCCCAAAACGGTTCAGGAAGATGAGCTTGAAACATGAGAGTGCGCATTGTGTTGTTAATGGTGCGAATAGCGCGCTTGGACTTGCCGTTCTGCGGAGACGTGTAAGGACACGAAAGGCGTAGTGACGTACCACGTGTAGTGATAAGGTTATCAACGATAGAATTAAGAATTTCGGTGCCATTGTCCGTTTGAATGGAGCGAATCGTGCGGCCAAATTGATTGCGGACATATGCGATTTTTTTTCCAGAGTGCGTGACACACAAGATTTTTTACGCAAGGGGAAGGACCAATAGAACTGAGAGTAGTCATCGATAATAACAAGGTAATATCGAAAACCAGAATTACTAATAATTGGGGAAGTCCACAAATTACAATGTATTAAATCAAACTTGGCGGTCGACTTAGAAGTAGAAGAACTAAACGGTAGGCGCACGTGCTTGTCAAGTTGACAAGCATGACAAACATTAGTACGCCTAATCTTATTACACTTGATAAAATATAGCCTTTGAAGCGCCCGACATAGCATCTTGACCAGGGTGTCCAAGCCTTTGGTGCCATAGGTCGGCGTTGGTGGTGACATGCAGGGCGGTGGGTGGATCGCGATGAGGGGTGCCAGGAAACTGTAGAGATCCCTTCACTATTGCAGCGAAGGATCACGCGACGAGTCTTCATGTCCTTCACAGAAAAACCAAGAGAGTCAAACTCAAGGGAACAACAATTGTCACGAGTAAATTTGCGAATAGATAGAAGATTGTGAATTAAACGTGGAACAAGGAGCACATGATTGAGTCTAAAAATATGACCGGAGGAAGAACAAAAAGAGGTAGAACCAGAAGAAGTGATGGGAACGGACATGCCATTTCCAACGGTGAAAAAGTGAGGACGAGAGAAGGGTGCGGAAAATTTAATGTTACCCTCATCGTTGGTCATGTGGGAGGTTGCACCGGAGTCCATAACCCAGCCACCCTGCTGGTAGAGGTTATTGAGGGCGGCGATGAGGACGGCGTTGTCCCAAGTTGGCGAGGTAGCGGAGGCCGATGCCGAGTTGTAGAGGGGGGCAAGCGTCGTGTTATACGCTTGGGGGCATGAACCGAGGATGCCGGCGCCCGAGGGAGCCCGCCACTGTCCTGCGCCGGGGGAGAAGCAAACCCAGGGGCCGTTGGGAGCAGGGGTGCTGGCGCGGTAGGGAGCAGCTGGTGGTGGTGCGACCGCCTTCTTCTTCTGCTTGCGTGGTTTGCCGGCGATGGAGGACTCACCGCGGCAGGCCATGTCGTTGCACACGACAGCGGGAGGGCGCGCCTGGGCGACGAGGGCTGTCGAGGCGACGTTGGCAGCCGCGTTGGCCTGCTGCATCTCCTCCATGAGAAGCATGGTCCCGGCGCGGATGAAGGAGGGCAGCGGGTCGGTCATGGAGATGACCGTGGCAGCAAAGGCGAAGCGGGGGCCGAGACCACACAGTGTGTTGAGGACGAGGGTGCGGGCCGACACCGGCGAGTCATTGTCGGCGAGGGTGTCGGAGAGCTGCTTCTGGCGGCGGCAGTACTAGGTGATGGAGGACGTGCCCTGGACGAGTTGACGAAAGTCGTTGTCGAGGTAGATCGCCTTGCTAGCCTTGTTGGCGGAGAAGAGCTCGATGAGAGCGAGCCAGAGCTAGCGTGCGGTATGATCGCGGGCGAGCACTATGTCTCATCGGCCATGTAGAACGGTAAGACAGGTTTGGAGAAAGCCTCTCACGATAAAACACGTGGGGTTCCAGGGTTTATATATTAGACACTCAGGCCGGTTAGGGTTAGGGTTTACAACATGTACACGTAATTACAAAGTACGCTAACACTTCCCGTCACCCACGGGAGCGACGCGTGAGGGATAGGAAAATTTGACATGCCTCGGCGAGGTGTACTTAGTATGTGAATAATAATATTGACATATTACGTACCCTTTAACTAAAACATATTCAAGTGGTGTCGAGCTTCGAGAGATAGCATACTGTTGAATATATGAGCAATTTAGCAAATGATTTAATCCACAAAAAAGGAAAACAGTTCATGACTGGAACAACAAGTATTAAACTAAACATGTGATGTAGTAATACTGTAGAAAAATAAATCCAATCTACAGCATACGCTAGAACCAGAAATGGTAGCAAGATATGAAATAGAGAAGATCGTATCACGTACATCGCAGTGGGAGGGGAACCGTTGCCGTCCCCGGTATCACCCATATCGTTGATGAAGAGGTTGCCGATGTCGGGAAGAAGTCGTCGTTGGGGAAGTAGTCGCAACTAGTAGTCGTACGATTGCGCTCCCCAAAAACCTGATCGCCCCTACAGGATCATGAGAGGCGGGGTTCCGGAGACCTACTGTCCCGCCTAGTGGTGTACGCCGACACGATCCAAAGGAATCGGAAACGGCTGAGTAATTAACGCGTCCGTTAATTATTAATTAATGACTCATTAAATTTTCCCGAACAATAAAAAGATAGCCATCGGCTCGGCTCATTCCCGCAACCCGCGGCGCGTCGTGACGAGGCGAGACGGCGGAGGAGGAGCGCGCGTGTGGCATTTTTTTTTGTTCTCTTTCTTTTCTATTCTTATACAAGTGCCTAGTAGAGCTCACCTTATAAGCTGGTGCAACTCTCATCCAACTTGCAGTAAGGGACTAAATTTAGTCACACCACTTGCAAGCATGAATGAGGCAATGAGAATTTCAGAATTTTAAGTTGAGCTTTGGACCAAATGCCCACTAGTAAAACTAGTAAAATTCCAACACATACTGCTGGTATATACAGCGTGTAGCTAGTGCAGTTATGATTATGATCCTTTTCTCGGTGAGTGTTTGACTGTATGTAGTCCATGACTTCAGCTAGGATTAGTAAGTAGTGCATCTGTACGTGTCGAAACATGGAACACTAGGTCATCGTGCATGCCGATCGAGCTCTCCTATTCCCAGACCGGGAGAACCCAAAAACGGGATGAGTAGTTCTTACTCCACACTCCTGGTTACCAAGAAGGACGCACGCGCATGATGGAAACACGGAATGAAAAGAATTAATCGATCGTGCAACAACTCGGAACGAGGCGGGCCGAGAACGAGAGTAGTGATCACAGAAAGGATCAAGCTCCACCGTCATCCGCTGGCTTCTACTATCATCAATCATCATCGACTCAGGCATGCATGAATGACCATAGATATTACGTGCAGATGAAGGGAGTGTTCCTGAAACGGCCCTGATTCACATTTCTACTGTACTTGATTTCCATGTCTATGCAGTTTGTTCAGGACTTCTAGGTGCTGTACTTTCTTGCGCAATTTCGTGCGGTCAAACTTCGGTATTACTCGACGTACTACTGTTCTTGGTCACACCACCACACCGAAGTTCAGATCTTGAGAAGTGTTAATGTTCAGATATACACAGAAAATGAAGTGCTCACACGTCAAGTCCACTGAAGTCGACGCTGTAGTCTTGTATTACGGAGTCTTCAAGGTCGGCTCTCTATGCATCAACTAGTCTCGTACTGAAGTTCGAAATAAAAAGGTTTTTATTTTCAGGGAGGGAGATTTTTTTCGTATGTCCCTTTGAACAATTAAGGGAGAGTATGTGAGATCATGGGCCCGGTGGGCCGAGTCAACTACACAGCCTGCATTTTTTCCAGGGAGGTCTGTAGATTTACTGAATCATTTTGTGCTTGCCTGCATGGGAGTTCATTTAATCATGTCTACGCTCGATAGTCATCAAATGCGCCATGCAGTAGCTAGCAATTAATCAGTGTTAAAAACGAAACGTTACCTGCATTCTTGTCCGTATCCATGAATCCTTTTCAGAATATCTGTAGACTTTTGGAACCGAAAGGAATGATGCAACTCATTAGTACTATATGCCTACACAAAAGGCAGCATTATGATCATACGAATCCAATGCCTTTATCATCTGAAATATCTGTTGCGACATATGATAACCATGCTCTCTAATTAATTTACTGCTAGATCAGTAAGTTTTTTTCATCCCACGTACTGAGGTAGTGCGCTTAGCATGAGATTTTTTTTACAGCGATTTCTTAATTAACATAAGATTGATGTTGAATACTTGAATTATATATTATCAGCTGAGGTGACCATCCAAACCGCACGATCGACCGTTCATACTTTGATATGAAGTACCAGGATAACAATAATTAACCACACAAAGGTAAAAGGCATCAAATCTACAAGACATCGAGTATTAAGCAGCCGACCTGATCGATACTTATAATTTTTAAAGATATCTATAGAGGTGGTGGGAATATACATGTTTAAATAGGCATTGTGCAAAGCTACACTATTCGTATGTTTAGTACTAGCGTACGAAAGTTTTACGCCTGATGATGTGACCATCCCACTAATATATCCGAGCAGCAACTCAATTCTCATCATACAATATTGCACTATATAAATATCTAGGATGGTCTTTGTGGCAAAATTGTGCAGAGGGAAAAAACATGAACTCCATGGGCAATCAAGAAGGCATCCCAACTCAGCTCCTGGAGTTCATTGACCCCAAACCCTAGCCGTGCTTTTTACTCGTCCAATGTTCAAGATTAGCTTCCTCTTTACACTAGGCCATGGTTAGCAAATAGAGGCACTTACATAGTGGTACTTTTGAAATTGCCACAATAGTTTACATTTTGGGACACTTTAAGGGCCACTTCTTTAAAACTTCTGCTTATGCAGAAGCCAGTTTCTGGATTTCGGTGGGAAGAAACTGCTGTGGGCAGAAACTGTCAGAAACTCTACCGGAGACTTCTTTTCAGCTTCTCCTTTTCTGCTTATTTGATATGATGAGTTGTAAGATGTCTGTTATGCCCCTGAATTTGGTTTGTACTTAATAAAGCGATATATAGCATCACATGCTAGGTTTTTCTCGAGATCAAATAAAAATAATATGAAAAAGTCATAATAATTTCAAAATTACAATAGAAATAGTTTTGTTTAATTTAGTACATGCAAAAATAATAGAAATTAAAGTAAGGAAACTATTTTAAATCCAAGTAAAATCTCAGAGATCGTCTTAAAATCTCTCAATAAATAAATAGAATAGTCATCTAGATGAGGCAGATTGTGGTATTTATTGCAGCCTCAAAATATAGTCAAAAGAGGAAAGGCAGCAAGCCAGTACGCTGCGCAAAATCCTTGTGTTCATTTGTTCCCTGAACTTTCTGTAGGAGATGCTTGCTAGGGAGGTGGAGCTTGTTGGGGAGGAGCCGATGGGAGCTTGCTGGGAGGAGGAGGCCAGAACTTGCTGGTGAGTTGGGATCTTCCAGGGGATGCGCGAGAGGATGGAGAGGAAGCGGAGCCGACGGGTGGAGCAGTGGCGGCGGCCGGAGCGTCGGGTGCGGAGCCGGTGGGTGGACGAGCTCGAACGGGAGCTGCCGGGGACGAGCTCGAACGGGAGCAGTGGCGGTGGCCGAGGACGAGCTCGAACGGGAGCTGCCGGGGACGAGCTCGCACGGGAGCAGTGGCGGTGGCCGAGGACGAGCTCGAACGGGAGCTGCCGGGGACGAGCTCGCACGGGACCGGCAGAGGCAGGGGGCGGGAGAACTCGGGACGGGCGGGGCGTGGCGGGATCCGGTGGAGGATCGCCGCGATCTGGCGGCACCGATGCTGGGCGAGCGGCAGCGACGGCGGAGTTGGGCGAGCGGCGGCGGCGGGGTCGAGCGATGGGGACGAGGAGCTATGCGGGACGAGGGATGTTTTCCTTTTTTTTTAGTTCGCTCGATGCGCTTGACTCGTCCGGTTCGGGGTGGAGAGGTGGAGTGGCAACTTCTCTGTAAATACATGGAACCATATGTCTTTTAACTGAAAACGATCCGGGGGTGAGCTGAGAAACTCGGGAAACTGCCTCGGGGCAGTTTCTCGCTGCAGGCACAAAAGGGTCGCTGCGGTGGGAGGAAGCTGTGCACAATCTACAGACTTCTTTTACGCTTCTGCTGTGTGGAACCTAGAAGCAGGGTAGAAACTTAAAAGAAGGGGGCCTAAATAATATGCCCCAAATTCATATAAAAATTGTGGCATTTCACCAAACTGACTCTATTTGTATTGCCCCAATAGATCATTACTATAGTGGCACTTAAAGAATCATCTTATTAATAGATAATGACCTATCAGGGCACTTTAGAGAAGTGCCCCAATAAGTCATTACCTATATTGGCACTTTAGAAATGTGCTCCAATATGCCATTAGCTATAGTTATAGGTGGCCAAATGGGCCGTGCCAACCGGGCCGGCCCGAGGCACGGAGAATTTGGCCCGGCCTAGGCACGGCACGGCACGGAACTAAACGGGCCGTGCCGCGGCACGGGCCCGTTAGTGCCCGGGCCGGCCTCCGATTTGAGGCACGCGGGCCGGCCCGGCACGGCACGATTAGCTTTTTTTATATTTTTTTACCTATTTTTATTTTTTTTTCAGTTTTTGGGCCGCATTTTTGCTAAATGGGCCGTGGCCGACCGTGCCTAACGGGCCGTCGGCGTGCCTCCCGGGCCGTGCCGGAGGTCTGACCGCGGCACGCGGGCCGGGGCGGCCCGGCACGGCACGTTTACTAATCGGGCCGGCCGTGCCGTGCCTTAACCGGGCCGTGCCGTGCCGTGCCGGGCCGGCCCGTTTGGCCAGCTATAGCTATAGTTGCGCACCATGTAAGTCAAAAAGACCAAAAGACCCCTATCGGTCCGGTCCAACCCGATCAGGCAAAAAGCTCATTCGTGTCCTCTCTCTCTCTTTCTCCCTCACCTCTCGCGATTCTGGTTTTGCCATCGGCGTCGCCGGGCTGCCCCGGCCGCCTCCGGCCGCCTCCGCCGACGCCATGGGTCACAACCCGACGGCATCGGTGTGCATTTTGGTCTCCTCCAGCTCGATTTGTTCCTCGAACTCTCCTGCGGCGCGAAACCCTAACCCTAGCTAGGGTTTCGGTTGCCGTAGTGCTCTGATGCTCTCGGGTGATGTGCTGAGGATAGTGTCGACGAGATGCTGCCGCCGGTCGTGGCTCGCGCAGGTCGATGCGACCCCAGTGGGCCTATATTCTCGCTGCGGCTCAACCTTCATAGCGGCGGCCATCTCCTCCTCCACAACGTCGTCATCCTCAGCCCCGGCGTCCGCCGCCGTTCTCGGTGACCACCAGCCCCCTCCCCTCGCAGAATCGCCTCGATCTCCACTGCAGCCTCTGATTCCCTCTACCTTTTCTAAATTTCCCCAGTTGCCGCCTCCGATTCTGGCCGCCGCCGGCCATCTCCAGCACAAAGGAGGCTGAGCGGTGGTGCAGCAGTTGGATGGGCAGCAGATGCACGGCGGCGTGGAGGTGGAGTTCCAGGCGGCGCGGCCTCTCTCTCTTCCATGCTCCCTCTGTCTCCGCCCTCATCTTGGGGCGCCGGAGATGAGGAGTAGGACGCCCAGGAGTTGTGCCACCTCCACCTCGCCTCCCCTGTGCCGCTGGTTGAAAGCTCACGTATCTACTGAGACACCTCTCACAGGTTGCCATCTCTCGTCTCTCACTGGTTTGTTTCGAACGGCACTACAGCCTTCTGCCCTGCCCGCTATGTGTTTTGTGAAAATGAGGAGTAGATAGGATAGATGGCTAATTATAGTGCTTACTTCTATCTGTGGAAGTATATATGCTTCAGAAGATGGCAGAAGTTTGTGCCTGGTGTCAATTCACATCGAGTTGTTCTCTAGATAGTCATTGTGTGAATTAACCAGATGGATGCTTCATTGCGCAGAGCCGCAGATACTTGCACGACCGGCTTATTTAGTTCTTCTCGAGGTTACCTCATGGCTATGTTGGCTTGTGTAGAATTAACATGCATTTTCTTATGGAGTTGATAAATAAATATGTGACCAGATGAATAATCATATCGTTTTGTGTTAATACCAGACACCAAGTTCCAATATAAGAGGGACTGCCAATAAGATTTAGGTCGAAATAATTTACTTCTATTGATGATTGAAATTTTTACATATGTGTTATTCTGGGTCGAAATATTTTTACATTTGCAAACTGGATGCCTCCTTTTTTGAACAAGGTGCTGATGTACTCATAAGAGCATCTGTTTCAGTTTAGATTTTTATCTCTTGATCTCATCTGTAATTCGTGCCTTTCCAGTTTCTCTTAGATGGATCAGCTAAACATCTTTAATGAGTAGCAGGACAAGATTGGTCGTCTTCGTGAGTGTTATCAATACAAAATATTTTCTGAAGGAATTTTACAGGAGTATACTAGAGATGATATAACCAAGATAGAAACTGATCTCAAGGTGTATTCAACATTTTTTATTTACTGTGTCATTGTACATTCATTTACTCAAATTGTTTTGCACCTCCAGAATATTAGAAAAACAAAAGAAGTGGCTTCTATTGGGCAACATGTTCGAAATAATTGCATTGTAAAAAGTCTCAAACTAAACTTGGTGTTGGCTCGGTTTTCCAGGATTTAAGAAAACTGCCACATTTGATGTTCTCACTTCCTCTCTGGATGGATGGACAGATCGGACTCCAAATGAACCCATGAGGGTGGGTGCAACAGACTGTCCTCGTCTTGTCATCGACGAGTGGGTGAAATACACTTCCACCCCCTCCTATGCATGACACATCACCCTCTCCATCGCCCTGGTTGCTCATCCACTGCCATGTTGTTGTCCCCTAGCCTCGACTACCAGTGGTGTGGTAAGTTCCCCTTATCATAGTTTTGCTTATATATATGTGACGTGGAGGAGATGACTGGTAAGACTAGAGCTCACACTGGACCACAGGGTAACTGAATGTGCCGCTGTTGCTTCACCTCTTCTTGAGCACAGGTTAACTGAGTTCCATAATCATGCATCTTTGATGCAATGTGCTTTATACACATGCTGACTTGTTTTCCTTGTTTTGAACTTTTGATGCTTATATAGGTTAGCAGCACAATAGTAAATTCTCTCATGTTACTCAAGTCTGAAATATGCTAGGTTTACTCTAGACTTATGTATGATACATTTCTTCCAGTGTATGATACATTTCTTCCAGTATGGATTATGTGAGACCCAAGGTTATAAAAAGCGCGCTTAAGTTCGCTTAGGCGCTGAGCGGACCAAAACGCCTAGCGCTCAACTCAGCTTAAACGCGCGCTTAATTTTGCTTAGCGCTTTAATCCTTCAGAAAAGAGAAAAGCGGAGACAAAACGCTCAACGAAGGATGTATCCTTCAGAAAAGAACATCCTTCGTTGTACCTTATATGTGCAATATCACACAAAATTTATACTAACAAGATAATCAGCATTTTGGCATGCAGTATTCATCATCTTGGTGAATGGTATGCTTTTTCTCCTATGATGCCTTAGCATATTTAGCTTCTGGAACTTGACGTGGCTTTTCATACTGCCTGAAAATGATCCATCGGTATTAGTCTTTTATTTATGTGAACTTGCTCGGACAAATAAATTAGGTTGTTTTATATGTTACAATTGGTGATGTATCTTGTGTGATTGTGGCATATAGCAAGCACATTAACATCATATTTAATTTCTAAAAGGAAAGATAGGGAAACACGTTATTGGAAATAAATAAAGCCATCACATGAGTTTCCATAGCTAGTGCAAAACTCTGATCGTGCCTGACAGAAATTTCTTGTTTAGTTATCGTACTCTTGAACGTTGGTAGTGGTTGGACTGATCTGTTTATACTTTATACATAGATATGGTTTGGTTTGTTATATTCATATGAGCCACAAATATTGTTTTACAGATGATACTTCATTTTACCGTACCTTGATCTTTTGGTTGGAGTGTTTACTTAACTATTCCTGTATCATTCCTAGACAAATAGTTGCGCTTGATATGGCATGGAGGGCCAGAAGTCTTTGACAATCTGCTGTAGGGATTTTACTGAGAATATTCTGTATAACATGTCCTAACGTAGCTAGACTAACTTGAAGCCATATTAATCCTGATTAATCATAGTGGGGATCTATCCCTTTAGGAACTGGCTATTGTTGTCTAGATTAGTGCATGATGAGTTACTAACCTGCATGGCAGATCCACAATGCTACTGCAGTAGCCTAGAGATTACTATCACCATCATATCTCTTGCATTGCACTTTTCTCCAACTGACAAAAGGATTAGTAGTTAGTTGCCTTGCTATATATGGTGTTCTTATCGGCTTGCGATTTCAGTTAGGCGATGGAACTGGAGAAGTGTTTGCGAAATCGTAGCCCTTTATTTCTTTTGCGTTTTTGTAGTCGCTTTCAGTCAGGATGAGTTGCTGCTACTTTTTGTGCGTATGTGTTAAGCTTGAAACAGTGGTGTCATTTTGGTTAATGAGAGCTTTAGATATGCATGCTTGTGTGCCCTAGTTGGCTGTGATGCTTGCAGCAACATTAAGCTTAGTGCAAATACATGAGCAATTCATGGCTTCATGTGACTGAACAAGTTACTTACATGTCTCATATAAAATGCAGTGAGAACCTCAATCTCCATGACGAGGAGCCAAGGCCGGGGACAGCAAACTTCCTCGACAAGGCCCCTCTGCAATGGTCCTCGTCTCACGGTAGAACGCAAGGCAGTGTTCATACCCTTTTTTTCTTTCTGTGTACATGTTAGGAAAACTAGTATGTGGTGCATGGCTTCATCCGTAAGGATTTAGTACATGTGTATGGTACATGAATGTTTCGCTTGTATCTTTAGGTGAACATGATTGACTTATAAATAAGCTTTGCTTTGCATCACCTTTCTCTCAGTTAAGATGAACAGATGAGTATATTCTACAGGTTGTGCTAGCCTCTCTGAGTTCCGAATTCTGAAAACTGATTATATGTAATATGTGAATCATGTATTTCGAATTCTGTGTTAATATATATAATGTCGCTTTGAGTTCTGGGGCATTTTTTCAAAATGCCTCAAATATCATTTGGGGCACTTTCAGAAAATGCCTCGAAATGATTTAGCCACATTTTGGAGAAGTGCTCCTAAATATATTTGGGGGCACTTTTTCAAAGTGCCCCTAAATATTGAGCTATTGGGGCACTTTGGAGAAATGCCACAGAAGGGTTTAGTTTAGAGACACAAGCAAAGGTTGCACTTTTCCAAGGTGCCACAATAGGTCATTAGGGGCACTGCACTTAGACCATATTTAGTGGCACTTTGAAGTGCCTCTGAATATCAGCCGTGTTGTAGTGTTATACATGCTGCCACCTTACACCGTCCGGAAGAGGATCGCTCTATCCATTCGGTGATCTAGTAAAAAGTCGTCTGGAAGAAAGAATAGATTTTGTTGCAGAAGTTTTGTCCTTTGTATAATCTTTCTGCTGCCTGTATCTTGCGTTCTGTTCGTGGGTTATAGTCGTATCGATCTAGTTGTTGTTACTTCTTAGTTTTTCTTTTGCTACTTAATTAGCTCATTCTGTCTGAGACACTGTTATGGTTTCATCTAAAATGCTGCCACCTTAATTATGACCTCACCAATGGCCAGAGAGAATGGAGACGAAACGTGTCCCTTTCTCTACTGAAGATCAAATTACTGTATAGTTGTACACCCTGCCAGGATTAATCAAATCAGTATGTGCATCCTCCCAGGATAAATCCAGATTCCAGACACCACCAATGGTCAATAATATCCCCCCACTCTCTCTATGTAGTCTGTACCAGTAGCGAAAAAGAGGCTCAATTATATGGGTTTGTCTATGTCTCAGTTGATTGAGAATTTGTTAAGTCTCAATCATCTCAGAAAAGTGCAACTACAGTTCAAAAAAATATGCAACTGATTGCACAGTTCTCCCAGAAAAGTGCAACTAATGCACATTTTTTTGGGGTGACTGAGACTTAAGAAAATCTCAGGCGTCTGAGAATTTTTTAAGTCTCAATCACCTCAGAAAAGTACAATTGCAGTTCAAAAAAATGTGCAACTGAAACGAGTTGCACTTTTCTTGCAGAAAAGTGCAATTGTACATTTCTCACAGAAAAGTGCAACTCATGTAATTTTTTGGGGTGACTGAGACTTAAGAAAATCTCAGGCGCCTGAGAATTAGCAAAACCGCAATTATATAGATGGACTCGGTTCTGAATCCTGCTTTAGATAAAAGCTAGCTATGGATCAATGTTTGATACATATGCCTGCCAAGTGCCAATTCCCGTATAAACAAGCAATATATCCGTCCACACGACCACTAGTGCGCGCGCCAGTGAATCCCATGTATCCATCTCCGGAGATCCGTCAAAAAGTTGGCGACGGATCCGCCGAAAAGATCCCACACGGACCGATCTCGAGAGACCGAATGATGGATCAATCATGCACGCGGCCGGCATTGCTAGCGCTCTGTAGGTGGCGGTTAGTTACCTCCACCGGAAAGTGCCAACGAGTTTCACTCGCAGGCGCACGAGATGCATGCACTGCGGTGACGGGGACACACGGGCGGGATGTCGCTGGCGGGCGAGGTGGCTCGCCGGCTTTCGGCGTAGTGGCGGGCTGTCCGTCAGTAGGTCGCCGCCGGTGAGGTGGCGCCGGGTGGTGGATAGTGGATTACACGGACGACATTTGTGGAAGGTAAAGCTTGCTCTGGATTGCCACGGCGGCCGGCGCAAAAGTGCACCGATCGAGACTGGCAAGGTAAAGGATAGGCAATCGACGTCGAGGACGCGTACTTGTTCTTCGCCTAGTCCTGGCATGGGTCCTGTCCGTCGCTCGGCAGATTTGGTGGCGAGGTCGTGACATCGGTATATCAACGAATTGACGTCGCCCACACGAGCATGCCGAAGATTCAGGAGAGCCTTTTCCACGTCTGTCGTATGCGTGCGGTTTGTTGGTGAACGCGCGTGCGATGACATGATCAGGATCAAGAGTGTCTAGGCTCTAGAACGCCTACTTTCTACTCGTGTGATATCATTTTATTGCTCAGCCGTGCGTGCACATTTCATAGGATATTTACTTGTGCCGCATGTTTTTCTGTTATTTTTTTTGAAGCTAATATATTAATGAGATGGCTTGCTAACTTAATATATTGATTGCATGCTTTTCTGTTATTAGTTACCTTTACAACATATTTGTTTCAAGGGTGTTTTGAACTTAAGGTAGTCGATATCTGCCACTTGATTAGATTGAATAGAGACAACGGATCACAAACCTTAGACGTCACGCCAAGTCTGGACCATCGCCCCGACCAGAATAGAATTTGCATTTCCCGAAGTCGAGGAAGCCGGGTCGACGAACTTGCTGTACTCACAACTCCAAGTTTCCACCCAAAACCATATGCTAGGCCACGGCCATTCATTCCCCATATGACCATCACTGCATGGTAGCCCGAGGCCACTGCCCCGACGCACAACCGCCGTCAGGGCCACTGCCCTGACATCCACCTCCTCCAACCACATAACTCCATCGCCCAACCGTCATGAACCAGACACACCGTGAGGGCCAGGATCTCCAAGCTGACACCTCCAAGATGGTAGCAGCGCGCCTGTAGTTCTCAGAACCTAGGTCGGTTCGGCCCGGCCTCCACCTCCTCCTATATATGCACCCCACCCCTACTTTGGAGGACACACAATTGACACGGAATTTTCCAATGACCTCTGCTACAGGTGTTTGTGAGTACTAAATCTAATCTCGTAGTTACATCTTCTTAGGTTGATCTTGGATTCATTCGTAGTAAGGCGAATTCTTTTATTTTCCAGACACGTAACCCTACAACATATTCCTATTCAATTAGTCAAACTCAGTCTAGATGAGCTGAACCAGTGAAGGAAGCTGGAGCAGTAGATTTAGATAGGTTAGTGAGTAATTAGTTGTGTGTGTGTTGTTGGAGTGTGATGCCTCTTGGTGTTGGAGGGGGTGTTTTCCCTTCTATAATCGAAAGATACACAATTTGCATACTCTAAAAAAAACACATAACTTAGAAAGAGAGGTTCAGAAAGGTAAAATGATTCAAAATCCTTGTTTATCACCATAGACTCGTAATCCAATTTGTGCAAGTGGTTTGAATCCACAAGAGAACAATAAATGAATATTGGCGGTCTCCAGACGACAAGTTTGTGATCAGAAGCTTTTCCTTTAGCTGTTTGTACAAGAACCATCAATCAAGTTTCTACTAGAACAGAATAAGAATCAGTCCCTTCGGTTAAGCATTGGGGAGCTGATAGGTCGAACAGATTGGTGCCAGGGCTCTAAAGTGGCTCGTGCTTATCCATTTCATTCATTTTCTTGTGTTCTTAGACGGCTATCAAACCTTAGCCAGAAGCATTTAAGCTTTTCTCTATTTCTCTCCTATTTCTCAGTGCAAGCAGGGTATATATATGGTCGTGTCCCTTGGTAACAGTCTTCAACAAAAATGGCAGGAGATAAAGTCTTCAATGATGTCGGAGAGGAGGATGTCCAGGCAGGAGATGGCCGACTGCGGGGCAACAAACAATTGTGGGATGGCAGCGCTAGAGGGAGAGGTAGGGGCAAAAGAGGACACTTTCCACCGGGAGTTTGGTCGGCTGCACGACGACGCATGATGGTGGGATGGCGGCACCGGAGGGAGAGGTAGGGAGGTGAATTAGGGATGCAGAGAGAGGTTCTGAAATGAGGATCGGCTTGCTATGTCCTTGCGATATGACGGACGAAGAATCAGATCAAATGGTTCACATGTGGTTCAATCAAAATCAATGATGCAGAGGATATTCAACAGGTTCTACGGTTTTAGACCTCCTTATAAATATATCTTTCGTTGATTTTTGATTGGTTATAGCACTGTGCCTTGCTAAAAATATTTTGTTATATGTTGTCAGGAAAGAAGGCAAAATTTGGCCACACGAACACCGAATACACAAAGCTGGCCGAAAATGTTGGATTACCATAATCCACCCCACTATCACACGGAGTCTTAGAAACGGAAAAGTGGCCATGGTTTCTCAAAAAGGAGGGGGGAAATGATGAAAACCCACATAATTTTCTTTGAGAGAATTCCTTATTTGACACTGCTTTAAAGTTTGATTCCTTATTTGACCCTCTAAAAAAAATTCTTCCCTATTTGACACTTCATCTGAAATTTATTCCTTATATGACACTATAGTTCATTTTGAGTACTAATGGTGTTAAGTAGTGACATGAAAGGACACTTTTGCCCCTGGTGCATTATGTGACACAAAAAAATTGTGTATAACACAGAATATTTGTGCCGATGAAATATTTGGTCCTTCGGTGATTGCATACGTTGCGTGCGTGCACGTTGGCTGACTGCATATGCATGCACAATAAACTGGATCGCCTTGCACCATGTGGATCGATCTAAGAAAAATGCAGACCCGAGTTTAAAAAACATAGAACTGCTCCATCGTTGTTCACTTTCACTTTTTTCCAGTGACGAGATCTCCAATCAATCGAGTCGCCGGCTGTGGAGAAGACGAGGCATCCGGCTGCGTCAAACCTGGAGGAGACAAGTCATGGGGGCGCCGGACCTGGAGGAGACGAGGCGGGCGGCGGCCGGGGATGGCGGAGACGAAGCGCCCGGCGGCGGCCCTGGATTCTGCAGCTGGCCCCATCAATGTCCGTCACGGCCGCCCACACCGCCACCGAATCCTGCTACTACCAGCTGCAGGGAAGGCCCGCAGGGGCGCCGCCAGGCAGGCCGATCTCTTAGCTAGAGCGCGCCCACATCTCCTGTATGCGACTCCGCCTGGCACCGGCCATCCCCGTCCGCTCGTCTGCTGTCACAGCTTCTCCTGCGACGGCTCGCTGCCTGCGTCCTCGAGCCATGGGGGCAGCGACACGATTGTGGAGATGACTCTAGTACTGGATTGGATTCCAGCGTTTTTACCGAAGACTGGCATCTCTTATCTTTCTCATCGCTGCCGATTAAAGACATGGGTAAATTTGTCCAAAACAAATATAGCTAACGGCAAACACTAGCAGAAGTGACGGCAATGTCATATAAGGAAAGAAATGAAATTACAATGTCAAAAAGGGAAGAAAATATTTTAGAGTGTCAAATAGGGAATCAAACTTTAAGGTAGTGTCAAATAAGGAATTCTCTCATTTTCTTTTTAAACGAAAGCCCTGCAACTGCAGGAGATACACTTGCCACATGCGCATGCACACACACTTGTGGTCGATTGCAGACCACCAACCCAATCTTAATTTTGCACACGTCGACATAGAGAGAGACCAATCTACAACTGCCACATGTGTGCACACACGTACTCTGGGGCATATCGGCACAAGTGACACACTGCACACACCCACACTAATGTAGGCACGGACACAAGACTAACAACACAACCTAGTCGGAGTGTCCCAACGACGATCATATCATATCGGGATGTGGTCGAGCTCGTCGTCGACATCAGTGGCGACAACAGACTGGCTCTGCAACCGTCTGAGCTTGAAGGAGGAGAGCTTCTGTGGCGTGTCCTTGGGCGGGTCCTCGAAGCGAATGAAGGTGTAGGTCCAGGCGCCGGAGAGCGTACCGATGATGGGGCCCAAGAAGTAGATCCAGAGGCCTGTGAAGTTGTTGCTAGCCAGCGCCGGGCCCAGCGTCCTTGCTGGGTTCATCGATCCACCTGACACCGCCCTGCACTCGATCATCGTTTTCCATCGCGTCTCAGTTTCGGTTACTCCGTTTATTCACAATTGAGTATATTCACCATTGTAAATTGCTATTTTATCTGGCTATATGTGTGATGTGATCATGATGTGTGCGTGAACTTGAAGGGTAGGTATGCTGAAATACCCTAAACGAATTAACTTGCCTGTCGCATCAACTAATGCTATCATTTCGTTGGGCTTGGCGTTTCCCTTGTTTCCCTTGAGCCAAGTGGTGATTAATTTGACCAGATTAGCAAGTCTTTGTAGTTTATTGATAGCCGACATGTGTGTATGTATGTATGTATATATATACGGGTTGTTAATTAAATACAGTATAGTAGTAATATCTAGAGCCTACACACTAGAGCTAGACGCAATTTACCCTCCGAAGCAGGACGTGATGAAAACCGCGGAACCGACAGCTATCCCGGCCAACTCACCCACCTGCATGCAAGAAAGGAAATACAGCGTCAGCATCATTATCAACCGTGTTTTTATGGCAGATCGAGATTAATGATCGGCAAATTAAGTTACCGCTCTGCTGTCCGTCGCGACGGCGAGTGTGACGAACATCATGTTGAAGGTGAGGACGATCTCGATGACCAATGCGTGCCAGTGCGGACCGTAGGGCCTGGTGGTGCCGATGTCGGTGATGGGGTAGAGCACCGCCTTCAGCACATACGACGCGCATATCGCGCCCGTGAACTGCGACGCCCAGTAGAACGGGACCTGCATTCATGCAGAAACATAAGTATATATGTCATATGTTCCTGCTAGATGGAGTGCCTTTGTAAAAGGAAAACTAAGATCTTCAATTCTTCATTCTTAAATACTACTACCTCCGTTTCTAGATATAAGATGTTTTTTTTTTCGATTTTAAGTATTTTAGATGTATTTTAGTGTGTTGGTACACTCATTTCGATCTGTATATAATCCACATGATAATGTCTAGAACATCTTATGCTCCGTATTTAGAAATGGATGAAGTAGACATCAGGCTAGACCAAGGATGCATGCATAAACATAAGCATGAATGGCTATCGCACCTGTGAACTGCGACGCCGAGTAGAATGGAACCTGTATGCATGCATAAACATAAGCATGTCGTCGTTGTACAGTACACATACTATGTTCTTGCCGATCGAGTGTCCTTGTAGAAGGAAAACTAAGATCTTTAATTCTTTTTTCTTAAATACTACTCTCTTCATATCATAATATAAGATTTTTATTCTTTTACATACAATGTATATAGACGTAATTAGTGTGTAGATTCACTCATTTTGTTTTGTATGTAGTTCACATACAAAGTAGCTAAAATATCCTATATTATGATACATGGGTAGACATTAAGCTAGACGGAGGTCTAGACCAGCACCGTCATGTCAGGCTCATCGGCGGTGAAGTGAATATGTGCAGCTAGCTAGCTACTCCAGTACTATGTGGCAGCGACGACTAGGCCGGCCGGAATAGATCGAATGGCCGTGCTGCATGCGGTTTCCGGCGAAGATACCGATCGAATATATGGCACATGTATGCGCCGCTCTCAAGTTTCAAGCACCTACAGACGGCGTGTCCCGTAGTGTCGATCCAGCCTCGACGAATAGAAAAAAAAAAGTGTAAGATACTAATTGATAAAACACACGGTGAAAATGCTGGGATTTTGCCTCCAATAAAAGTGATGTTTCAGTGTTAAACCCGGTCGGTTGGTATGGCACACTGTGGCAGTATATATTAGTGCTGTATTAGCTAGCTAGTGCTAGTGCCCTCAGCCCGTATGTGGACTGACAGCATATGCTTTCATGCCACTAACTTAACTATCGCGGTGAGATATAGCTTTTCACACATCTGATGCGATCGAGCTTTAGTTTGGTGCCAAAACGGACGTATTGCCTCCCTCTAATACTACTA
Organism: Puccinellia tenuiflora; assembly: GCA_012064385.1. Classification (NCBI taxonomy): domain Eukaryota; kingdom Viridiplantae; phylum Streptophyta; class Magnoliopsida; order Poales; family Poaceae; genus Puccinellia; species Puccinellia tenuiflora. The sequence continues at coordinate 1,957,331 of QRDG01000299.1, read as the reverse complement.
CTTTCTGCTGCTAGTGCTAATCGCTTCCAACAAACTCTGACTAGCCAAGCTTGACAAATCGACAACGAAATGGACAAAGGAGGAGAGAAGATAGGAATAGGTAGTATAAGAGTTTCAAAACGAAAGAGGAGATATCCTAATTCCTTTCGTGGCATCGATCATTCTGGTGTAAAATACCCCGCATGAAAGGTACAGGATTGGTTGGTCCGGACAACAAGTTACACGAGCATATACAATTCAAATTAAACTCGTTGCTATCGACTCTGTTTAATTATGGATTATGGCTAAGGCCGCAAGCTAGCTAGGCTGAATAATTTGCCGTCCACGACAACATCTTGAAAAGCAGCGATTAAATTTGGCAGTACGTATGACGTCCATGACAACATCTTGAAAAGAACACGTGAGTAAATAATTTTTAGCCATGACTAATTCAATCAATTTTTTTTAAAAAGGTTCTTGAGACATCGAAGCAACTGTAAAATCTCATCGGGTGCCGACTGCCGAGCATTGCTGTGATAAAACAAAGTGACGGGTATTCTCTTATGCATGCGACTTATACCCAATCGGTGCTCGATTAGTGTGTTGTTTTTGTACAACTTCACTGGAAAGATTAGGTTGGGAGAAAGTTTATTAGCAGGATGACTTTTGTGGCTGAATAATTTAGGCACTTGGAAGCTAGTGCATATGTAGCGTTAGTGCGTTACTGTTCCATCGCGTTGTTGTACTGTTGTCTACGTACCTGAATCCATGGGAAATGCCGGAAGACGGCGAAGGTGATGGTGACGGCGGGATTCATGTGCGCGCCGGAGATGTGTCCGACGGCGTAGATCATCACGGTCACGATGAGCCCGCCGGCGATCGAATTTCCCAGCTGCGATAAGCGCGTGGTGTCGCTGGCACTGATCGCCGCCGCCCCGGCTGTCATGAACACCAGCAGGAACGTCGACACCACCTCCGACACCACCTGCAGTGCAAACATACGCATTAGTAATCCTAAATGATCAAGATCTAGACGTGTCAAAGTAACCATCACACGGTGTATATATGATGTGTGATCTGCCTCACCTTCTTGAAGAGGTGTGGAGGGAAGTAGTCGGCGAGAGACTTCTCGTTGTAGTACGTCATGGTGGGCATGGTGGAGTTCCGGGCCGCGCCGATGTCGTGGATCTCGCTTGTGGAGTTCGCCCTGGAATTCGATCTCGAGTTGGTCGACATCTCCGACGACGAACTAGCCTAGCTATCTGGAAAATTAAGCTCGTGAGTGGTGACTAAAATCTACATGGAGGGCAAAGCTTCTGCCGTGTATAAAAAAACGAAGGAAGGAGGAGGAGGTCAGGACTCAGGAAGAGAAGCTCTTGCAGTCTTGCTTGCACTTCGAAGCGACATGAGACTGGGGTATTTATAGGGATTATTAGGAGGAGAGCTAAGTGGCAGTTACCAGTAGTCCACACCTCTTTTAATTTAGGCCTGGTTGTCGGATCCACAGTGGCTACCGTGTTTGCTTAGCTCTAATCAGTCTCCCGATCGTTGTGTATTCCATTAATCTATTTTCGTTTCGATCCTGGTAGTTTAATGTGGCCGAACATGTTGTCAGATGGACATTGGAGGACTTAAACCAAATCACGTGATTGTTTTGTTGGTTTGTCCTGATTAGGTGCACAAACTTGTTCTATACTGTCAGCGAAAAGAACGCGATGTATTTCAGTCTGCTGATAGAGGAGATGAATGAAGTTATAAATTCGCAAGTGCATATAATATGCCTGGATAAAGGCTAGACGTCGTGGTCATGACGCCGGTGTAGTGTGGTTCTTTTATATGAGCTCCAGAGAAAGATTCTATTGTAGGGGAGGGATATTTTCCATATATTGGGTTATGTGTTGCGACTTGTATTAAGTTGACAACTTTACATTGTAGGCAACAAGGATGAATTGGACTATCAGAGTGGTATATATTGTCCCTGTCAGCAGTTGCCGCCACTGTCAGATTAGCGATGAAGCTACTAGATCAACTAGCCAGTTTTCAAATACAGCCAGGGGTCCCATATGGTGATATGGATCGTCCAGATTCAAATGATTATCATTACTACATGGAGTTATCCTAACCACTCCTTCAGTAAGCACGCTGCCGTCTGTCGAACGGGAGGCGCCGTCGTCGCATATTTGCACTTTGATGGTCACTGTTAGAACCGACCTGCAACTGTTGAAAAATCTCATGTTGTTGGCTACTTCAGCAATTTGATGCCCCGATTTCTAATCGATCTTCCGTTTCCGTTTATGCCTTGTCGGTTACCCGCCGCATCAGTAGAAATCATGAGAGAGTAATGCACCCAGATTTTTCAACCCTCACCAAATTCAGGCCTCTGGGTTTCCATCATCTTGTTCTGTTGCTCGGTATCATCGGCAATGAGAGATTCTACCGTGCTTGGGTGGTACCATGAGGTACCGGTACCTTCCCACTAGAAAATAGTACCTCTCAAAATCCTACCGTCTATCTACACCAGGGGACGATGGTATTTCATTTCCCCCTACGATTTAATCCAGGTGGCCACTAACCAGACCAGGGCAAGATGGTATTTCCCACTACGATTTAATCCAGGTGATCACTGACCAGGTCAAACCATGACGCTAACTCGCTAAGTCGATAACTACCCACGGCTGTGATCTCGACGGCGACAGTTGCGCAACTTGATCCAACTCCTTGACGGTATGTCGGTATGGCCTATTCTTGGTCCGAGCACTGCCGATGCCGCGCGCCTGGCTGGACAACACCAGGCGCTGCTCACGCAAGGCCATGGATAATGAATTTGGAAACAAAGTCATGACCGTGTTCTGATGATCTGTGCTGTTATTTTACCAGTGAAGTCGCCGTGGTTTAGTTGAGGCCGGTCGCCAATGGCGGCAAGCAGGCGCCAACGATTAGCATGCGAGTGTAGTTGCAAATCTGGTCGGGGTGATGTTTTGATGTGCTTCTTGACGGCGGCGACCTGCTGCGTGTCAGCCGGATCTGTACTTCTGTGTAGTAGATCAGAAAACGAGCATGAAGATTAGCAGATTACCATTCTATCCATTTGATGGATGAAGTAGCACCGGGAGGTACAAAACGATTCCAGCCATCCGATGGACATAATATGGACGGCTCACGTACATTCCAAGCACGGTAGAATTTGGCCATCGGCAATAGCCCAATCGAGCAATGCCAAAAATCCGCCATCTGCCGTCTCCGTCTTCTTTGTCCAGGAATCGACGGGTACCGGCCTTCTTTACTTGCCGCCCTAGCGGTAGGAGGAGGTGAGGACCTCCGACCTGGCTTGCCGCTGGAGGGGTTTTCTGGATATTTTGTCACACGTACTATATATTGTGTCTTTTAGCCCCTCCAAATACAAGTTGCATATTCCTAACATGGTATAAGAACATATGGTTTACGGCCATCGACTGCCGTATCCATCTACTTCTTGTCCGCAGAGAGTGTGGTCCTTGACGTTTGTCGCCATCTGCCGCCTGCTCTGCTTTTCTCATCTACAGGAAGTTGCTTCTCGCCGGGACTGCCTCGTCCAATTCTCGCTACTGTGTAGGGTCAGGTTATTGCTATTCAGTATGCGCCTTCCGAGTTAGAGTTGGCTTAATTCTACGACGGCCCATAATAGAGCGCAATATGGATTTTAGCTCTCCAAACTCAGTGTTGTCAATCCACCATGAGTTTGTTGGGGGGAGGGGGGGGGGGGGGGGGGGGGGTGGCTAGAGTTATATTGTATTTCTATGTATACATGTATTATTTTTCCCGTTGTATGAGGTGTTTCCTGCATATTTGCCAATTGTACATGTGCAATACTATGCCCTTTTGCCCTCCTCAAAATACAATTTTCAAATTCCTACCACACCACAAGGTAGTTGTTCGAGGCAAAAAGAAGAAGAACTACAACACCTATCAGGAGCCTACATGATAGGCTACCTTAGAAAAAAAACCATGGAAAAGGAAAATTATGCAACATAAAACTCTAAAAAAATCCATCCATCAGAATAGTAATAGAACATCATCTTTTAAAAAACTATTCACTATTCCTTCAAATATGTTACTCCCTCCGTTCCTTGATATAAGGTGCCTAAGGTTTTGAGAAATTTTTCGAAATATAAGGTGTATCACAATTTATGGACAATTGTACCCATTAAAAAATGAGTCACAATATGGAACTGAGTGATTTGAGAATTTTTTTCAATTTATGGCTATTAGGGACTCCTATTTCTCAATTTTTTGCATGAGAAAATATGTCCACCACATGCAAAATACTGATATCTTAATATCTGTGCCAAAACCTTAGACACCTTATATTAAGGAATGGAGGGAATATCACTTTCTTCTATGGCTGAAACAGTTCCAACACAGGATCAAGCAATCAATCTTGGTACTCCCATTCTCCATCCTCTCCGAGCTTTGAAAACTTTACTTTCCACTTGTTCAACGAGTTATATGCCCAGCTCATATCTCCTCATTATTTTCATGCATATCTATGAGGGAAAAAGGATCACTAATTCTTTTATTTTAAAGTAAGCGATATTTCTTAACTTCCATATCGTCCAGAAAACCGCGACAATTCCCAATGTGATAATCTTTTTCTCCTCCTTTCAAAATCTATTCAACCAAATTGTAAACAATGTTCGGACTGAATTAGGGAAATTCCCGAAACCAAAGGTGCATTGTATTATATTCCACACCAATCTGGCAATAGAGCACGTCATAAATTATCTTTGGCGAGGGTGCTATTTCTAAGAACCAACTAGAGAAATATCTTAATTTATGAGGTATTTTAGTCTTCCACAATTATTTGTGAGGAAAACCTGTCATATTCCTATACAGAGAGTTGATAGAGAAAACACCATCTTTTGCAATCAACCATCTGTTTTTATTATCTCTAGAACCCGGCCTATATAATGTTAATAAAATCATAATTAATAATCTTCCACATTTTAAACATATCCCCCAAAAGTGTTTGACAGTTCACTATATCCCATCCATTATTTACAATTTCAGCAATCAACATATTTTTATTTAGCTAAATGATGTAAAATATAGGTCCAACAAAGTTTAGAGGTTTATCTCCTATCCACCAATCTTTCAAAAATCTTGTATTTTTGACAATTCTAACATATTTCTTGCAATATTGGTAGACACATTCTTTAACTTCATGTGGCCTAACCAAAACTGGGAATGTCCAGCTCAAGTTAAATGCCATAAATACACTTACCTTATCATCATCTTCTTACCAACTTAGTCTAGCTCAATAAAAGACCGCTCATTTTCTAACTCCAAGTGGAATTTCATAGAAGGACGTCACATAAAGAGCAGAATTATTAGTGTAAGTACGTCCTACCTACGAGGTTGAATTTGAGCCCCTCCCTATGCGACAAGTGGCCTTATGTGGGATATTATCCCACACATGGGTGAACCACAGTACGCAACTTGTCGCGTGGGGAAAGATTCCCCTGGTGGGAGAGTGCACGTTTGGGTTTGTTCTTATTTTGAAGATTTGAATATAAAAAATGAAATATCTTGCGAACCAAGCGTCTAGAGCATGATCCGTTTTCATGGCTATGCTTGTAGCATGGAAAACTATAAAATGGCCTCTTGACCTAAAAGTTATGGGACGAAAAATATTTTTCCTAGTTTCGACACAGAGCTGCCGCTATCATGGAAACCAATCTGGAGCCCTTTTTCGGTACTCTGTCGGAGGGAGAAATCATCGCCGGAGGTATTTGCACAACCAATTCCACCTCCGTGGCTATGCATGAGTAGTTCATCCTTGGACTACGGGTCCATCGCAGTAGTTAGCTGGTTATCTCTCCTCCATGTTCTTCAATACAAAGGTCTCGTGGAATGCCTCACATGATCGAGATCCATATGATGTAATCGCTATTAGCTATTGCATTTGCTGTGATATGAGGAATTGTGATGTTATGATCAGATATTCCATGTTATTTACAATTCTGTTGTTATCATGTTATTCCTTTATATATGTTCCTACATGTTCTCTGATTTATGTGTTTACTCTGACCAATTTTATGTATAAATTACCAAGAGGGAATGGGTGTTCGATAGTGGGTTATACCCTCAATTTACTCTACACTCGAGTGACAGCAACATGTAAGGGGGTGATATGTTGTTGCCACTAAGGATAAAACAATGGTCTGTTTATCATATTTGTATGATGATTTTATTGTTTATATTATGCACTTTTCTTAAGGCGATGCTCTATTGTTTACAAATTAATACCTAGAGATGCGAGCATAGAAGTGGTATCGAATTAAGTGGAGTATTAGTTATAGATGCAGTACCGGTGTGCTTTCTATATATGTTGATGTAATGCCTACATGAATATTGACGTGAATATTCTTCCTATCATAATCTTGAATCCAACTATGTCATTTGTCCAGCTGTAATTTATTTACCCACCAGTGATTTATTATTTATGGAGACATCCCTCTAGTGAAACTATAGCATCTGGTCCATTCTTTTACGTTAATAACAACCTTGTTTACTTGCTTTCATTATTGTTACCCTGCTGGTCCATTTTAAATTTTAGTTGCTTTTACTTGTATCTTCCATACTGTATGTTTAATCTCTTATGTTTGGCGAGACGGGAAGCCTGACAAACTTCCTAGAACGTTTGGGACATGGAGTTGTGTGTCTTGTGTGCAGGTCATATTTTAACTTTGGTGAGCTTTGTATTCCTACTAGTTCTTTAAACCTTCAGTCTTTGATGAGAGAACTATGTTGTTGTGCCATCATACCTTCCTCTTAGGTTTCCAACAGCAGTTATCTATATCATCAAGATCAAATTCTAGCGCCGTTGCGGGGGAATATAAACATTCAGCATCGAGGAGTTACACACTTCCACTTTACTTCCTTGTTACTATTCTTACTTATTTTCTTTTATCTTGCTTTATTTGATTGTTTTCTTGCTTCAAAAAAAATCAAAAACATGAAAAATTAAAATTTTAGCAACTAGTCTTTTCTTGTCTTGTTTAGTTATATTGCCCTTTATCTTGTTATCATGTTTCCTCCTACGATTTCCATAAAAAAGTTAATGTAGGAAGTGGTGATATTATTGGGAGCATTAATCTTGAAGAATTTCTCAACCATATCAATAGGCTTGATAAGCATAATAACAAATCTATAGTTGAGCTAGCCCACAATTACGAAACAACTGTAGAATCCTTGGTAGAATGATTGAATCTAGATTCGCAAATATTAATCCTATCGTAAAGCAATTTTTTCTTAAACTTGATAGCACGGGAAAGGAAGAAGAGAAGGATTTTGTTCTTAAAACTTTGCTTATAAAATTAAATGATGTAGTCAAGGAAGATAGAAAAATATCTGCTCACTCTTATATGCTTTGTTGTGGTCTTAATATCTTGCAAACCCTGAAAACCATAGATGCTAAAAGAACGAAATATGTTGGTAAAACTGAAATTAAAGAAAAAATTGGCATTGCTATACCCTTCAAACTTCTAGGAATATTTGAGGCCTTAGAAAAGAATTTCCCATGAATTTCACCCGAGAACCTCTTTGATGAGGATAAACCTAAAAATGATGAAAAGAGAGATTCACAACCTTGACTAGAAAAGATCCATTGTATTTGTGGGATTTCACCTAAGTTCGGTATTGACATGAAAGAATATAATAAAACTTGATGTTTTGTACTCTGCCTAGCTAAAAGGCGTTAAAGAAAAAACATATATGAGGCAACCCATTTATTTATTTTCTTTTAGTTTTCTCTTGTTTTTTCTTGAGGCAATGCAGTTAGTACCTCTTTAGTAACTTCATTTGTATATATTTTTTTCTTTTTTTATGTACCAAGAGTAGCCTGTAGTGCTTGGAAGTTGCTTCTCTGCTTGGTACGCAGAAACAGAATTTTTGGCCTATAATAAAAAAAGTTATATAAAATCACCAGAACGCGATATTGGGTCAATTATTTTTTGTGCGTAAATCACTATTCATTAGCTTTCCAAATATATCTTAAACTTTCTATATAGAGTTACAAAAGTATTTATTTGAACTTAATCTTTACAAACTATCTTGTTTGACACATTGTTGTCTTTATTCACGTTTCTGCTTATACTAGCATGCTTTGTGATTTATTTTGGGGGAAAGGTGTTACAAAGATATTAATATCCATTATATAATGTTAACTTTAGCTTGTTTACATTTTCTCTTCAGTACATAAGTGAATTTGATTTAAAGTATACTAATCTCTCTAATAAGTTTGCGAGAGTTTTGTGCAAAGTAAGTTTTTAAGTTTCATGAGAAAGATTGATGGGAGAAGATCAAGAAGGCATAAAAACTCAAGGTTGGGGATTTCCAAGGCACCCCCAAGAAATATCCAAGAAGTCTCAAGAATCTAAGCTTGGGGATGCCTTCGGCATCCCCTTCTTCATCAACAATTGTCAGGTTGTCTCCATTGAAACTACGTGTTTATTTCTTTACATGATATGTGTTGTTCTTGGAGCATATTTATGGTTTTTTTTAAATTTTTGTTTGTGTTTGCTTACTGGTATTTACAATCATTATACCCAGCACTCTTGTTTGGGAGAGACATGCTCCATTTATTCATAGAATGCTCATACTGCTTCTCTTATATATTTTGAGTACTAGCTCTGTTAATTGTTGCTCTTTGTGATTCACTTATATCTTGATAGAGTGTTGTTTTTTTATCTTTTAAAGAAACTATTAGAACTCTCTTGCTTCACTTATACCTCTTTGGGGAGTTGAATAGTATTTGATTTGGTTGCGCGGTTATATGTTGGAACTAAAAATGTTGCATGTGTAGTAATGGATAAATAAAAAGATCATTGATAGATAATTTGATACATTTCAATTGTTTTGAGACATTAACTAAATTAATGGTTGAATATGTTGGCTAATTAAGTTGGAACTCATTAATGATGATGTGTTATAAAAGCTTGGAACCGTACCCTTCTGCACTAAATACAACATAAGTTGAAATGGTTTGAATATCATGAAATTTTCTTAGTGGACAACGGTTGTGCGTATTAAGGTGTTTGAAAGGATAAAAAAATCACAACGGGTATTTCCTGCCAACCGTCTCCTCTGGGTGTTTTTATTTAGGCCTAAACTGAATAAACGGATAGACGTTACTATGCGATTGAGCTATTGAGTTCTTGGTCTGATGCACTTCCACCATCCAAATTTGCTAACCTCTTTGGTGCTATGCATGCATTGTCCTTTCTCACATCGAGAGTCGGTGCAACTTTTTCCAGTACATCCACACTTGTGGGATCTTGTTCTTCTACACATAACGCTAAACATCTTCCTCAAAACAGCTACCATACCAATCTATCATGACATTTTGATAGCCGTTCTGAGATATATTGACATTTAGCTTCTGTCTTACTTTGTTGAGTTGATGTTGTTCTTATTATTTATCTGGCTTTGCGTGATCATATACAGCTGACATGATGGCTTATGAAGCTTTTCCATTATTCATTTATTTCATGTTACGTTAAATCATCGCACATCCTGGTACATTACCAGAGAAATTCAGTTTTATTCATCATGTTATTGATTATATGAGTTATGAGTAATAAAACGGTGATGTTGTTCATTCAAATGTTGCCCCCTACCTGTGAGGAGTAAAAAAGAAAAAATAGCCAAATGGGCCAATGAGAGATCATCTAAAAGAGCCACGGAGGCCAAATAAATAAATGAAGAGAGAGAGAGAGGGTAGCATTACTATCTTTTATTTCACACTTGTGCTTTTGTTCAGAACCTATGATTCATTTATAAAGTATTAATATGCTTATTGTTCATACTACATGGAGATTTATATATTATAGAACTTGGCTTATATATTCCAATGATGAGCTTCCTCAAAATGCTCTAGGTCTTAATAAGCAAGCAAGTTGGATGCACCCCCCCCCCCACAAGTTTCCATTGGAGAGCTTTTTATTCACTTAGAGCTCTGGTGCATCCATTGTGTGGCAAGCACTACTCCTCTCACAGTTTCGATTATAAGACTTCCTTTTGTCTAGTAGTCACTTTTAACTATTTTAGTCTTTTTTCCATTTTTCTTCCAAACCTCCATTATTGTGCTATGTTTCCATAACCACATGGTTCTATGACCAAGTGTCACACTTAAGAGTTCCGTATATATCAAAACGGTTGATGTAGGGAGCTATGTTAGATTTCACGTGACTTTATCGTTACTCTTGCATAATAATATTTGCTTGATGGTTTGTAGAATGATTGATGCTTTTACTATTGAGACATAAATCACATTTATTCTTTCTAAACCTTATGTACGGTTTCATGTCTCCAAAGCATTGATTTATGAAAAGTTTTAACTTAATGATCCACATTGTTTAACTATTATTTTCTTGATGTCAATTATAGACAATTTTTTCAAATCATTTTATTCTCATCTCACATGCTTTCCTTGATCAAGTTCATGTTCGGTAGAATTCACCCTAAAAATTATCTGTTTGTCAATTATCTACTCGAGGGGGACCAAGAATTAAGTTTTGGGATGTTGATACGTCCAAAATGTATCTATAATTTTTTATTGTTTAATGCCACTTTTATATTATTGTTACATGCTTCTATGATTTTCTATCATTTTCTTGAAGGAACCTATTAACCTAGTGATACGTGTCAAACCTATCTATAATTTTTGATTGTTCCATGCTAGTTTTGTGATGTTGTCACATGTTTTTAATATCATATTACAACATTTTTATGCATTTTGTCGGACTAACCTATTGACAAGATGCCCAATGCCAGTTTCCTATTTTTGCTGTTTTTGTATTTTAGAAAATCTACCACAGGAAATATTCTCGGAATGCGCTGAAAATTTACGGGGAATTTTTATTCACCAGAAGACACCTAAGGACCAGAGGGCGACCTGGGGGGCCACCCACAGGGAAGAGGCGGCCACCATCCATGGCCTGGGCCCACCGCGCGGGTGGGGCCTGCCCTACTTCTGGGGCACTTTATCGGCCTTCCTCGACGCCTATAAACTGCCTCATGACCTAAAAACATCGAGGCGGCCATTATTTTCCAGAGAAGTCACCCCGAGCCGCCGCCACCATAAACCCTAGTTCGGGGTTGATTTTGAAGCTGATCCCGGCACCTTGCCGGAGGGGAGATCGATCCCGGAGGGCTCTTCATCGCCATGCCTTCCTCCGGGATGATTTGTGAGTAGTTCCACCTTGGACCATGGGTCCATGGCAGTAGCTAGATGGTAGTCTCTCACCCTTGTGCTTTATGTATTATGATCTTGTGAGCTGCCTAACATGATCAAGATCGACTATTATAATGCTATGTGATGTGTTTGTTGGGATCCGATGGATTATGAAGTTATGATCAGATTGTGCATGATTCTTATATGTCCATTTATGTTCTTGCATGCTCTCCGATGTGTGTAGTTTTTTTGGCCATGTAATTATGTGTGTCTCCAAGAGTGAGTATTTATGCTAGATAGTGGGTTCATGCCCCCTTTTGTTCCTGGGCACGAGTGACATAAACGTCTAAGGGCGAGGGTGTGTTGTTTCTACTAAGGGTAAAACAACGGTGTTAAAGTCTATATTGATGTTTAATATTGCTTACTTCATGCGCTTTACTTAATACAAATGTCTGTTGCTTGCAACTTAATACCGATGGGTGACAGGCCGGATAGCGATCCCACGGTGGACTTTTTAGACAAAGATGCAGTTGGATTCAACGGTCTTTGTTCTTTGTCGTGATGGCTAAATAAATATTACCATGTACTCTTTGTCATAGCTAGATTAAGTTTGTGTCATAATCTTCTGAATTGCCTAGCTGTAATTCGTTTACCCATCATATGAGTGTTTTATCTATTTGAGAGACTCCACTAGTGAACCCATGGCCCCCGGTCCATCTTTTTACATTGTTTACAACCTCATTTACTTGTTTTTCATCATCATTATTGTAGCGCCCCGACCCCAGAACTATGCAATGAAGCTTTGTGCAACCGGTCATGCTACACAATCGAAGGTTACTGGGGTTACCAATCCCAGGCCAAAACCTTTGGCAGGCTTGCTAAGAATGGATCATCGGCAACGCAACAGTTCGATCATGCCATAAGCTCAGACATAGCTATCATGCATAATAGAGAGATCAAGACTGCGGAACAACTGGCACATCACAGACTCTACGACACCAAGAGATCATAGTTCAACTCATATAATGAGAAAGATAGCAAATAACACATCACAGGTCACAGACCCAACATTACATCATACGGGAGAAATTATAGTTGTCTAACAACAAGATCCAAATTATGGCCTAAGAGGCCTACAGATAAACATCCCGTGCCAGCCTGTTCCAGAACGTCCCAAGCTGCCACCTGGGAACCCCAGACTACTCGTCGATATCCACGAAGAACCCACCTTTCTGCTCGGTGTCGTCCTCCTCTGAAACAATTAATAAGCAGCAAAGAGAGACTGAGTACGACGTACTCGCAAGTTTAGTAGGGCGATATAGGCCCAATGATGACGGAGGCTCTAAAGCGGTATAGTAGTATTTTTGCACAAAGCTAGTTTTCATTTAAGAAGATATAAACGACCCATGGCATCGACTACTCAGAGTGTTTTTCATAAAAGGGATAAGAGAGTAAACTTTCATCTTCGGTTCTCATCGAACCAACTTGTAACCAGAACCTCTCTTCTCCACCAAGGCACTCCCTCGAATCACCTTCGAGGAAATGAACCTTTTATCACACGTTGAAATGCAACCTCTAGCTGCCAGATTAATTAATTATGTTCAGATTCTCTATGGTCTTATCGTTTATTCCCATGTGGTCCATAACCGCGGACACGGCTTTTCGAAAAGAGTTAACCCTGCAGGGGTGTACTAATTTACCCACCGGTACCGTCCGGCTCGCCTGATTAGCTCTCTTCCGGGGAAAGCTGTCAAGTGGGCGCGGTTAAACCTTTACCTCGCATGAGACTATCCAAGAGTCATCTGTGGCGACAGGACAAGTTTAGCCAGCCTATTTCAGCCCCTGCCCCCATCGCCACGTCCTAAACACCACCATCCTCATCGTTTCTTTTCCACCCACACACTCACCCGCAAATGGAAATAGCAAACTAGAGGACCCTTGGATACGCCCGCACAAGTTATTTAGTTAAAGGGGATTCCATATGTCCCCACCGTTGGAAGCACACTCATCTTGGTTCAAGAGGTAAAGAGCTCGCACCTAGGGGCAAGAATGAGGTAAAACACCATAACCCTGATGGGAACTCATCCAAGCCTTTTAAGCAATTTAATTAAATACCACAGGTAACCACCATGTCCGAACATTCCATCAACATCATCATTATGGAATTTAAATCACCGGACAATATAGCATTCGACTAAGCATGGCTAAGCATAGCGAAGCATATATATACAACAATTATATCGGTAAACCAGGCCAACACATCAAACCTATGGTTCATAGGAGGGGAAACATGTGATGGTTTAGGGGACCATGCATATCATAGGATACTCTATTTCTCGATCAAAAGTTGATATTGGAATCGAATGCAATATTTTGGTGGATAAAATAATTGTATAAAACAATAGGATGCTAGATGCCAAGAAGGTTAGGTTATCTCTTGCCTTGCTGATAGTGCTGGTCGCGCGGATCGTCGAGGTATTGTGGTGGAACCTCGACTCCGGAATCTACCGAACACAAACAATAACAGGAAACAAAATAAATAACACGAATACAAGGTGAAATGCACACTCATGATGAGATGGTCATATTATGCACTGAAATGGTATTGGGATGTCCCATAAATTAAATGGAACCCATAAAATAATTATCGCAATTAACGGGTTATAACTCCATATTTAACTTACTGAGTTAAGCAATTACCCAAAATGTCCAGTACTAAAATATGAGTCCTACATGCATGAAAATGACATTATTAGATCGGTATTGTTCTCCTGATCATTTTGGTACTTCGTTTGTAATTTTTCGATTAACGATGAAGAAATGGTGATTTAAATGGTTATTCAATTTTAATCATTTTAATCAATTCCAAAAGGACATCAAAGGAAGAGTTGGTTTCATTCTATTAAGTTAACTTAGCTAAGCAGCCCTTCAGTCGCTGATCATTTCGGTATATCATTTACAATTTTTGGATCAATATTTATCAAGTTATGATATTTCCAATATGTGATTTAAATCTGCCATTTTAATTAATTATTATAAGCAGCACAAAATTTAATTCTACAACTCTCTACAATGGCAGAAACTTATAGTTCATTGTTTACTAAACATTTTGATACCTTATTCATAATTTTTGGATAAGTAATTCTCAAGTTATGAATTTTCTAAACATTGAATTAATTCTGCCATTTTAGTATTTATTAATTAAAGGCAATTTAATAATTTTAGTTGATCATGCAAATGACACTAACAGATAGATATGATTTTTCTGAGCATTTTGACATATTGTTTACATTTTTCTGATTTGTGGTTTAAAAGATATTGAATTTCAAAGTTCATATGATTTTCTGTCTTTTTAATTTAAATTCAGAAAACGAGCCAAACCGTTTTTCACTGGGCAGTGGGCTAGCCACAGCCACTGACGGCCCGGACCCGTGGCCACGCGGGCGAGGCGGCCCACGGTCAGGTTTGACCGTGGCACGTGCCAGGACCGGCGCGAGCGCAGCGGTGACCGGCGGCACGGCCGTGCACCGATCCGTCGTGTGCGTGCACGCGGGAGCCCGAGAGGGGGCGCATTGCGCTTGACACGACATGGGGACTCTAGTGGTGGTGCGAAGGACCCTATGGTCGCCTGGGTGTGCTTCGGCGATGAACTACGGCGGCGGCGGTGGCTCGGTCTACGGTACTAGGGTGAACCAGAGGGAGAGAGAGAGAGAGAGAGAGAGAAAAGGTCCAAGAGGACCGGCGTCTCACCCTTGATGCGTGAGTGTGCCCGGTGGTGAAGGGGGAGGCTGGTACCGGCGGCAATTGTGCACGGCGGCCGGCGGACGGAGAGGAAGAAGACAAGGACGATGTCGACGATTCCCAGGCTCCCGGCCCGATTCCGTCGGCGTGGAGGTAGAAGAGGTCACGGCGGAGCTCCTGGTGCCTTCGGCTTGTCCTGAGGTGGTCGGGATCGACGGCGATGCGGTGGCGGCTCCAGCTAGGTCTCGGCCATGGAGCCGTTAGGGTTAGGGTTTCCTGCAGCGGGGGAAAAAGAGGGGGAGAGAGAGAGCAGGGCGCGACGGGGAGCTTCTTATCCTCCAGGGGGCCAAGGCGCGAGGGAGCAGCAGAGGAGGCCACGGCAGCAGTGCGTCCATGGCCACAGTGATCTCACTGTGGCGCCAGGAGGATGGAGAGAGGAGGGAGAGGATGACAGGTAGGTCCCACCCGCCAGGGTGTTATTCTTTTTCCTTTTTATTTAGTTCCAGCAGGGTTTAGGAAATTAATTAAGGCCCTTAATCATTTTTAAAAAAATTGGAAAAATTCACAGAGCATTTATGTTATATTTGGAAGCTATCATAAAAATTTCAGCCGATTTGGAAAAAATTTCATGTGTTAATTATTTTAGAATTGCTCACTTGCATTTTGGGCTTTATTTAATTATTTGAATTGGCAATTGCTTTAATTTTTGCAACAAACATATTTGAATTTATTAGAACTTCCTGGAAAAATATGAAAGTTCAATTTGAGTTTTGTTTGTCCAATAATATTCACCAATCTTGATTTAATAGTTAAAGCCAAAGTATTATTTCATGTGGAGCAATTTAATTATAGATGCCATGATGCAATATGAGATGCAAAAGTGGAAAATTTATTCATATTTTCATGTACAAAAATGGGGATGTTACAAATCTACCCCCTTACAGGAATCTCGTCCCGAGATTCTAGGCTTGAGTGAAGAAGGCGGGATATTCCTGACGAAGACTAGTTTCACGCTCCCAAGTTGCTTCTTCTTCGGAAT
The DNA here is from genome assembly GCA_012064385.1 of Puccinellia tenuiflora. Taxonomy (NCBI): domain Eukaryota; kingdom Viridiplantae; phylum Streptophyta; class Magnoliopsida; order Poales; family Poaceae; genus Puccinellia; species Puccinellia tenuiflora. The sequence goes on along the minus strand of QRDG01000299.1, from coordinate 1,941,360 downwards.
GGTTAGACCATTGGATTTTGAGGAACCTGATGGCCTGGTTACGGGTCTTCCTTTCGGCTTCATCCAAGATGCGGATAGGATGCTCCCGGTAAGTTAGATCCTCCTGGAGGTCCAACACTTCATGATCAACCCCACGGATAGGATCTTTGAAGCATCGATGGAGTTGGGAGACATGGAACACATCATGCACATCCGGGAAATTTGATGGCAGATCGAGTTGGTAGGAGAGATCTCCTCGCTTGGCTAGGATGGTGAAAGGACCAACAAAGCGAGGTGCCAATTTTCCCTTGATTCCGAAACGACGAACGCCTCGGAGGGGAGAGACTCGAAGATAGGTTTTGTCACCAATTTCATAGTGAACCTCCTGATGATGTTTATCATAATAGCTCTTTTGCCTGGACTGGGCAATCTTCAGATTCTCTCGAATGATTCGAACCTTTTCCTCAGCCTCATTGATCACATCTGGACTAAAGAGTGGCCTCTCTCCGGTTTCAGACCAATTTAGAGGAGTCCGACATTTTCTCCCATAGAGAACCTCAAATGGAGCCATTTGCAGACTAGCCTGATAACTGTTGTTATAAGAAAACTCGGCGAGGGGGAGATACTTCTCCCAACCCTTACCGAAAGAGATAACACATGCCCGAAGCATGTCCTCAAGAACTTGGTTCACCCTTTCAGTCTGACCATCAGTCTGAGGATGATAAGCTATGCTGAAGTTGAGACGGGTTCCCATAGCGGTTTGGAAACTCTGCCAGAATTTGGACACAAACAAGCTTCCCCGGTCTGAGATAATCCTCAAGGGAACCCCATGCAAAGGAACAATCCGGGCAAGGTACAAATCAGCAAGTTGGCTTGCTCGAATGTCGTCACGAACCGGAAGGAAGTGGGCGACCTTAGACAAACGGTTGATGACCACCCAGATGGCATTATTCCCCTTCTGAGACTTGGGAAATCCAGTGATGAAGTCCATACCAACTTCATCCCATTTCCACTCCGGGACAGCGATGGGACGAAGAGTACCCGCCGGCCTTTGATGCTCAGCCTTCACACGGCGACAGACGTCGTATAGCAACATACTTGGCAACTTCTCGCTTCATGCGAGTCCACCAGAATTGCCGGCGGAGATCCTGGTACATCTTGGTACTACCAGGGTGAATGGATATGGGGGACTCATGTGCTTCTTGGGGTATCAACCCTTTGGTATTTCCTCTCTTGGGCACCACAAGACCGTCACCGAAATAGACAACACCGGAGTCATCAAGGGAGAAACACTTAGCCTTTCCGCTTGCGATATTCTTTTTAATCTTTCGGATGCCAGCATCATGTTGCTGGGCTGCCTTGATTTCGTCCTCAAGAGTGGATTTGATCTCTAAGTTGGCCAGAAACCCAGAAGGGACAATCTCCAGATTCAAACGGGCAAACTCCTCATGAATAGCAGGTTGAGCCTTTTCAACCATCAAGGTGTTGCAATAAGCCTTGCGACTCAGAGCATCTTCCACGATGTTGGCCTTGCCGGGCTGATAGTTGAGGGTCACATCATAGTCCTTCATCAACTCCAACCATCTTCTCTGTCGAAGATTCAGATCTAGCTGGGTGAAGAGATACTTCAGGCTTTGGTGATCCGAGAATATTTCGCAACGGTTGCCCAACAGGTAGGGCCTCCATTGCTTCAAAGCATGAACCACGACAACAAGCTCTAGATCATGAGTTGGATAGTTGTGCTCGTGCGGCTTGAGTTGACGAGAAGCATAGGCTACCACATGGCCTTCTTGCATCAGCACACAGCCCAAACCTTACAAGGAGGCATCACAGTAGACGCCAAAGTCCTTATCGGTGTCCGAGAGAACGAGCACAGGAGTGGTCGTGAGTTTGATTTTGAGAGTTTGGAAGCTCTCTTCAGCTTTGTCGGTCCACACAAACTGTTTATTTTTCTTGAGGAGGTCAGTCAAAGCTTTGGATATCTTGGAAAAACCCTCGATGAATCGGCGGTAATAACCCGCCAACCCAAGAAAACTACGGATGTCTTTGACTGACTTTGGAGTAGGCCAATCCAGAATTGACTGAATCTTATCGGGTATCACAGCTACTCCAGAAGCTGACACCACATGGCCCAGGAAGATGAGTTCCTTTAACCAAAACTCACACTTGGAGAACTTGGCATAGAGGCGATGATCACGAAGCTTGGTCAGAACTAGCCGAAGATGCTCAGCATGCTCTTCTTCGGTTTTGGAGTACACGAGAATGTCATCAATGTAAATTATGACGAACTTGTCGAGGTACTCGTGAAAAATGGAGTTCATAAGCCTCATGAAGGTAGCCGGGGCATTGGTGAGGCCGAAAGACATGATGGTATACTCATATAGTCCATAACGAGTAGTGAAAGCTGTCTTCGGAATATCCTCCTTTCTGATTTTGATCTGATGGTAGTGTCGGGGGGCAACCCCCGAATAGGGGCAAGGTGCCGATGTAAGTGTTGACTCGGAATTGACCGGATCACTGGAACCGACATAACAGTACCGGCTTACTCGGAGCTGACCGAGTCGTGGTCAAACCGACATATGGTTATGTCGGATCATGTACGTTATATGTCGGATTGTTCTTTGTTCTTCTTTTATGCAGGGCAGGCGAAACCGAGTTACAGGGGATTCGGCATGTCTGTGCCGAATAAGGAAGCTTACTCGGGCTATGGTCAAGGCGCAGGTCTTGTCCCTACAATCACGGGTCAGGACGCAGAGCCACTTGCACGATGGGACGAGGCCACTTGACCAGGGTGACTGACCTCCATGCCGCTGACCGAAGCGGTACCAGGGAGCAGTGTCTCGGAGGAGACAGATGGGACGTGCCACGGCGCGGTGACGGAAGCGGTCAGAGGACCGGGCGTGGCTACAGTCCGGATTACGCCAGCACTGATGTCAGCCCTAACTTGTGCCCTGGGCTTCCCTTTATAAGGAGCACCAGGGGCTCCTCTTACGGGGACGGAGACACGCCCGCATGCACGCTCAAACACTTGCTCGTTTCCTTAGTAACTAGAAAGAGAGCCAGAGAGCAGAGCCGAGACTCGGTAGGAGCTTGGAACCTGCAGTTCATTGCATTTAGCTCAAGGAGCAGCTTGTAATACCGTGGTAATCCAGTTATATCGATCATATAGGCAGGAGTAGGGGTGTTATCTCCTCACGAGAGCCCCGAACCTGGGTAAAATCGTGTGTGTGTGTGTGTGAGTTGTGCTCTTCGCGTGCGTGTTCGTGTGCGCAAACCCTCCCCGGGTGCCTCCAGCGTCCATCGGCCCCACAAATCAAGCCATTTATGGCATCTGCCGTGACACCACCACGACAGGTAGCCTGACCTCAGATCCATCTTGGAGAATACTGTTGCACCAGCTAACTGATCGAACAGGTCAGTTATTCGGGGAATAGGATACTTGTTCTTGATGGTTACCGCATTCAGAGGGCAGTAATCAACAACCAGACGAGGAACATTTGAATCCCTCTTTTTGACAAAGATGACCGGACAGCCCCAAGGTGAGCTACTAGGCCGGATGAATTCTTTTTCTAGAAGCTCAACAAGTTGCTTCTTCAGCTCAGTCAGCTCTTCCGCTGGCATGCGGTAGGGCCTTTTGGAAATTGGAGCCGTTCCCGGAACCAATTCAATGACAAACTCCACACTTTGATCAGGTGGCATGCCAGGCAATTCCTCTGGGAAGACATCGGGGAAATCACACACCACGACAACCTCATGCATTTCAGGTGGTGTGATGCCTTCCATAAAGCATAGGCTGATCTCCGACGAGAGAGGAGGGGCAGCAGATGGAGTTGCGGACGAAGGTGACCAATAACTCACTAGCCCGACGGTTGGCTGGATCACCGTGACAGACTTGGCAGCACAGTTCAAATTGGCCTGATATTTGACTAGCCAGTCCATTCCCAGAATGACATCTAGACCATCTGATTTCAGGGCCATAAACGAGAACAGAAAGGACCAATAGCCTATGATAATCTGGAGCTCCGGAGCAATCCAGTTAGTGTGCCAACTAGAGCCTGGTGTTTTGACCACTAGAGAGGAGTCCATGTTCACAAACGGTACTTGATGGTTGTGTGCATATGCTATGGATATGAAAGAATGCGATGCTCCAGAATCAAACAAGACTGAAGCTGGATAATCATCAATTCGAAGCGTACCCATGAGAACACCGGGGTCCTCTTCCACCCCTTCTACGGAGACGTGGTTCAGACGGCCATGGTTGACAGTCATGGCCTTGGCTGCCGGTGTAGAGGGAGCTGGTGCAGGTGCTGAGGTAGCCGGTGCCTTCTGGGGACACTCCCTGGAGTAGTGACCCGGCTGGCCCCAGCTGTAGCAAGTGGGCCACAGCTGTAGCAAGTGGGCCTCGGTGGTGGTGGAGGCAGCTGAGGGCGGAAACCACTTCCAGCCGCACCCAAGGTCGAGGTAGCTGGGCGTGGCGGAGGTGGCCTGTACCCTGAAGGGCTTGGCGTGAAAGGAGCCCGAGGCACAGCACTGAAGGGCACAAAGACCATGTGCTTCTTGCCCTCAGAAGAAGAGGAGCTCTGATTGTCCACTAGAGCTGGCCTCTTGGAAGACTCTAGCTCCTTCCTACCCTGCTCCATAGTGAGAGCCTGGTTGTACAGATCCTGGTAGGACTTGAACTTGAAGGGCAGAAGCTCATAACGGAGCCTCGGTGCAAGCCCCTTGCGGAACAAATATTGCTTGTCCTCATCGTTGGTCACGTCCCGAGGGGCGTAGCGGGAGAGGTGGCTGAACTCACGCCCATAAGCTTGGACGTCCATGCGTCCCTGGGTCAGATCCAGGAACTCCCTCCTCTTGAGGTCCATGATGGGCTTGGGGATGTACGCCGCACGGAAGGCGGTGCGGAACTCCGCCCAGGTGAAAACATGGCTAGCGTCAAACATTGACACGTGGCTCTCCCACCAAGAGCCAGCGGCTCCATTCAGAAGGTAGGTGGCGAAGTTGACTTGTTCCGCCACCGGAATGTGCAAGGCCGCGAACTTGCGCTCGAGAGCACGGAGCCAATCATCAGCATCTAGTGGCTCCTTAGCTTCAAATAAAGTGGGAGGTTGGGACCGCAAGAACTCAGTGAGAGTGTTGCAGTCATTGTTCCCCCTTGCCCCTTGTTGCACCAACTGCTCTAGCAGACGCTCGTTGCGCAGGCGGTTATCCTCGATGGCCATCAGAACCTCCGCCATTGAGGGTGGCGGCGGTGCATTGGGATCACCTTGATTACCACGACGGGAAGGAGCCATTCTGAAGATTTGGAACAATGACATAGTTAGTAACCAACTCCAAACAGTTAGGATAGATCATTAGAGTCCTTCTTGATTTAGAGATTTAAGATAGCAGTAACACAAGAACAGCTTAAGACAACCACGTGTGACATCACGTCATCGTGGCGATAGCAAACGGAAACAACTGACTCGAGACAACACTGGACGGTAGGAACCCAAACCCCGAGAACTTAGACTTCAACACAACAGTTAAAACAAATAGAGGTATGATATCAGAGTAGAGCGAGTTGGATGAGGAGTAAAAAGAATCGTAAGAAGGTTTTCACAACTCATTTTTAGGTTATAAATAGTTTTCACAACACTAGACTCGACATCGACCAATAGAAAGGGTTTCCTACATGCAGTCCTGCTCTGATACCAATTTGTAGCGCCCCGACCCAGAACTATGCAATGAAGCTTTGTGCAACCGGTCATGCTACACAATCGAAGGTTACTGCGGTTACCAATCCCAGGCCAAAACCTTTGGCAGGCGTGCTCGGAATGGATCATCGGCAACGCAACACTTCGATCATGCCATAAGCTCAGACATAGCTATCATGCATAATAGAGAGATCAAGACTGCAGAACAACTGGCACATCATAGACTCTACGACACCAAGAGATCATAGTTCAACTTGTATAATGAGAAAGATATCAAATAACACATCAGAGGTCACATACCCAACATTACATCATATGGGAGCAAATATAGTTGTCTAACAACAAGATCCAAATTATGGCCTAAGAGGCCTACAGATAAACATCCCGTGCCAGCTTGTTCCAGAACGTCCCAAGCTGCCACCTGGGAACCCCAGACTACTCGTCGATGTCCACGAAGAACCCACCTGTCTGCTCGGTGTCGTCCTCCTCTGAAACAATTAATAAGCAGCAAAGAGAGACTGAGTACGACGTACTCGCAAGTTTAGTAGGGCGATATAGGCCCAATGATGACGGAGGCTCTAAAGCGGTATAGTAGTATTTTTGCATAAAGCTAGTTTTCATTTAAGAAGATATAAGCGACCCATGGCATCGACTACTCAGAGTGTTTTTCATAAAAGGGATAAGAGAGTAAATATTCATCTTCGATTCTCATCGAACCAACTTGTAACCAGAACCTCTCTTCTCCACCAAGGCACTCCCTCGAATCACCCTCGTGGAAATAAACCTTTTATCACATGTTGAAATGCAACCTCTAGCTGCCAGATTAATTAATTATGTTCAGATCCTCTATGGTCTTATCGTCTATTCCCAACTGGTCCATAACCGCGGACACGGCTTTTCGAAATGATTTAACCCTGCAGGGGTGTACTAATTTACCCACCGGTACCGTCCGGCTCGCCTGATTAGCTCTTTACCGGGGAAAGCTAGCAAGTGGGAGCGGTTAAACCTTTACCTCGCATGAGACTATCCAAGAGTCATCTGTGGCGACAGGACAAGTTTACCCAGCCTATTTCAGCGCCTGCCCCCATCGCCACGTCCTAAACACCACCATCCTCATTGTTTCTTTTCCACCCACACACTCACCCGCAAATGGAAATAGCAAACTAGAGGACCCTTGGATACGCCCGCACAAGTTATTTAGTTAAAGGGGATTCCATATGTCCCCACCGTTGGAAGCACGCTCGTCTTGGTTCAAGAGGTAAAGAACTCGCACCTAGGGGCAAGAATGAGGCAAAACACCATAACCCCGATGGCAACTCATCCAAGCCTTTTAAGCAATTTAATTAAATACCACAGGTAACCACCATGTCCGAACATTCCATCAACATCATCATTATGGAATTTAAATCACCGGACAATATAGCATTCGACTAAGCATGGCTAAGCATATATATACAACAATTATATCGGTAAACCAGGCCAACACATCAAACCTATGGTTCATAGGAGGGGAAACATGTGATGGTTCAGGGGACCATGCATATCATAGGATACTCTATGTCTCGATCAAAAGTTGATATTGGAATCGAATGTAATATTTTGGTGGATAAAATAATTGTATAAAACAATAGGATGCTAGATGCCAAGAAGGCTAGGTTATCTCTTGCCTTGCTGATAGTGCTGGTCGCGCGGATCGTCGAGGTATTGTGGTGGAACCTCGACTCCGGAATCTACCGAACACAAACAATATTAGGAAACAAAATAAATAACACGAATACAAGGTGCAATGCACACTCATGATGAGATGGTCATATTATGCACTGAAATGGTGTTGGGCATGTCCCACAAATTAAATGGAACCCCTAAAATAATTATCGCAATTAACGGGTTATAACTCCATATTTAACTTAGTGAGTTAAGCAATTACCCAAAATGTCCAGTACTAAAATATGAGTCCTACATGCATGAAAATGACATTATTAGATAGGTATTGTTCTCCTAATCATTTTGGTACTTCGTTTGCAATTTTTCGATTAACGATGAAGAAATAGTGATTTAAATGGTTATTCAATTTTAGTCATTTTAATCAATTCCAAAAGGACATCAAAGGAAGAGTTGGTTTCATGCTGTTAACTTAACTTAGCTAAGCAGCCCTTGAGTTGCTGATCATTTTGGTATATCATTTACAATTTTTTGATCTGCCATTTTAATTAATTATTATAAACAACACAAAATTTAATTCTACAACTCTCTAAAATGGCAGAAACATATAGTTCATTGTTTACTGAACATTTTGATACCTTATTCATAATTTTGGATAAGGAATTCTCAAGTTATAAATTTTCTAAACATTGAATTAATTCTGCCATTTTAGTATTTATTAATTAAAGGCAATTTAATAATTTTAGTTGATCATGGAAATGACACTAACAGATATATATGATTTTTCTGAGCATTTTGACATATTGTTTGCATTTTTCTGATTTGTGGTTTAAAAGATATTGAATTTCAAAATTCATATGATTTTCTGTCTTTTTAATTTAAATTCAGAAAACGGGCCGAACCATTTTTCACTGGGCAGTGGGCTAGCCACAGCCACTGACCGCCCGGGCCCGTGGCCACGCTGGCGTCCACGCGGGCGAGGCGGCCCACGGTCAGGTTTGACCGTGGTGCGTGCCAGGGCCGGTGCGAGCGCGGCGGTGACCGGCGGCACGGCCACGCACCGATCCGTCGTGTGCGTGCACGCGGGAGCCCGAGAGGGGGCGCATTGTGCTCGGCATGACGTGTGGACTCTAGTGGCGGCGCGAAGGACCCTATGGTCGCCGGGGTGTGCTCCGGCGACGAGCTACGGCGGCGGCGGTGGCTCGGCCTATGACACTAGGGTGAACCAGAGGGAGAGAGAGAGGAAGAAAAGGTCCAGGAGGACCGGCGTCTCACCCTCGATGCGTGAGTGTGCCCGATGGTGAAGGGGGAGGCCGGTACCGGCGGCAATCGTGCACGGCGGCCGGCGGACAGAGAGGAAGAAGATGAGGACGATGTCGACGATTCCCAGGCTCCCGGCTCGATTCCGTCGGCGTGGAGGTAGAAGAGGTCACGGCGGAGCTCCTGGTGCCTTCGGCTTGTCTTGAGGTGGTCGGGATCGACGGCGATGCAGCGGCATCTCTAGCTAGGTCTCGGCCATGGCGCCGTTAGGGTTAGGGTTTCCTGCAGCGGGGGAAAAAGAGGGGGAGAGAGAGAGCAGGGCGCGTCGGGGGGCTTCTTATCCTCTAGGGGGGCCAAGGCGCGAGGGAGCAGCAGAGGAGGCCACGGCGGCAGCGCGTCCATGGCCACAGTGATCTCACTGTGGCGCCAGGAGGAAGGAGAGAGGAGGGAGAGGATGACACGTAGGTCCCACCCGTCAGGGTGTTATTCTTTTTCCTTTTTATTTAGTTCCAGCAGGGTTTAGGCAATTAATTAAGGCCCTTAATAATTTTTAAATTTTTTGGAAAATTTACAGAGCATTTATATTATATTTGGAAGCTGTCATAAAAATTTGAGCCCATTTGGAAAATATTTCATGTGTTAATTATTTTAGAATTGCTCACTTGCATTTTGGGCTTTATTTAATTATTTGAATTGGCAATTGTTTTAATTTTTGCAACAAATATATTTGAATTTATTAGAACTTCCTGGAAAAATATGAAAGTTCAATTTGAGTTTCGTTTGTCCAATAATATTCACCAATCTTGATTTAATAGTTAAAGCCAAAGTATTATTTCATGTGGAGCAATTTAATTATAGATGCCATGATGCAATATGAGATGCAAAAGTGGGAAAATTATTCATATTTTCATGTACAAAAATGGGGCTGTTACAATTATTCCTCTGGTCCGTTTCCATAATTTCATCCACTACACTATATGTTTAACCGCTTTGTTTTAAGTAGACCGGAAAGATTGACAACCTTTCTGTTGTTGGGGGCAAAGTAATTGTTTGAGTGTGTGCAGGTCCAGGTTCATTAACGATTAAGCGCCAGAGATTGTCAACGTTCACCTCGTTGTTGATTTCAAAGTCCTACTGGTTTGATAAACCTCGGTTCGTTAACGAGGGAAAACTGTTACTTACTACATCCACGCCTTCGCTTGGGGCACTACCCAACGCTATCATCCGCAATCTAGCAGTTTTCTGGCACCGTTGCCGGGGACTTTGGAGCTACATCAAGGGGAGTCTCATATTCTAAATCATTTTACTTTGCTTTTGTCTTTTTTGTTTTATTTCTCGTTTAGTTTATTTTCTTGTTTCAAAATTTTAAAACCCAAAAAAATTAGTGTAGTATTTTTCCTATTTTATTAGTATGCTTAGTTCTTTGGTTGTTCTTAATGGCTACTTTATTTGAAACTATATCTTTTTGTGGTTTTACAGAAGATAAAAAAATACTATAAGGAAAACCTCTTGTCGCAAAAAGGGAAACAACTTTGGGAATTTCTGAAAAAAGTGTACTTGTATGCTGAAAATATAAGTTTCCTCTATGATATAGAATGTTCTTGTGGGAGGCGCACTCCACACCTCCCATTCCAATGTTAGGACAATGAAAATGAAACCTTAGCTTCTTATGCTAGGGAAATTTTTTATTTCTTTGATGTTGAACAAATTGAAGAATTTGTTGCTTTTAAGGGTGCCTATGAAATTGCTTCTTTGCTGGAGAACATTTATAATGCTCGTTATCAAACTGAGAATTTTACTATACTAAAATATAGCTTTGAGAATTACAATGATAATTATAATATTACTGAATATGTTAAGAAAGTCTCTCTTCGAAAAGGAGAGACCGATGCTTTGCAGGAACCTATGAAGGGGGAAATTGCTTAAACTAAGATCCCATTAGGTGAAAAAGAGGAGAGTGAGGAACTGCTGATTGCTGTTGGGAAACCCCAAGAGGAAGGTATGAAGCAGCGTAGCGGAAGTTTTCCCTTGATTTTAAAACCAAGGTTGTCGAACCAGTAGGACTTGGAGCAGGCTTAGCAAGGTGTCAATAGCGCCGTTTCTCGATTATTGACGTGGACCTGCACACAATCACCAACAAACTACTTTGCCCCAACACATGAAGAATTAAATGTATGTATGTAAAATATGATGAGGATCAAATATGACGAGCGAGCAAATAATGACAAAAAGCTATGAAAACGGTTGTAAGCAATGTAGGAAAATAGGACGGGGGTCCACAATTCACTAAAGGTGTCTCTCCAAAAAATATACATGATGGGTAAACAAATTACAGCATGGCAATTGACAGAATTGTAGGCGCACAACAAGGCTATCATAAAACAATATAGTTCACCGCTTCATCTAATATGGGCATTACGTCAAAATACATAGACCATCATCCAACTGCATCTATGACTAATAATCCACTCTGGGATCGCTATCCAGCATGTCACCCAAAAGTATTAAGTTGCAAGCAACAGATCATCGCAATAACCAAAGTGCATAATGTAAGCAATGTAGATAACACGAAGAACTCACACCGCTGTTTTCTCCCTAGTGGCAACAGCACAACTCTAGACTTAACCGTTCCTGCCACCGAACTCAGACAAAGAGAGGCATGAACCCACTATCTAGCATAAATACTCCCTCATACAACACTAACAATTACTCGGCCAAAGCAACCACCAGCATCGGAGAGCATGCAAGATCATAGATGAAACACATAACTGAACAAAAGTAATGACTTCCACAATTCATCGGATCCATGCAAACACAATCATGTAGCAGTTACAAATAGATGATCTTGATCATGATAGGCAGCTCACAAGATCTAAACAATGGAGTACAAGGAGGAGAGACAACCATTTAGCTACTACTATGGACCCGTAGTCCCGTGGTGGACTACTCACGCATCACTCCGGAGGCAGGCATGGTGGTGTAGATGCCTCCGGTGTCGATTCCCCTCTCCGGCAGGGTGCCGGGAAGAGCTTCTGAACCCTCCAGAACTAGGGTTTGTGATGGCGGCGGCCTCAGACGTATTCTGGAGATTATGATAGTGCCTCCTCCGTTTTTAGGTCAGTGGAGAATTTATAGGCGAACGGGCAACGCGAGGCGATGGTCAGGGGCCCTAGGTTGGCCCCACGCGCGGCCAAGGGGGGGCGGCCAGGTGGCGTCTGGAGCCCCTATGCCTCCCCTCCAGCTGTCCTTCGGGTTCCGTCTTCGTTTCATATTGGAAATAATTCTCGTAAATTTTGAGAGCAATCCGAGAGACGTCCCAGAACAACTTTTCTGAAACAAAAAGACAGCAGAAAATAGGAACTGGCACTGGGCATCTTGTTGATAGGTTAGTTCCATAAATCATGCCAAAATGATATAAAACATTGTAAAAACATGTGGAACTGATATATAATCAAGCATGGAACATTAAAAATTATAGACACGTCGGAGACGTATCAGCATCCCCAAGCTTAACTCCTGCTCGTTCTCGAGTAGGTAAGTGATAACAAAATAATTTTTGAAGTGACATGCTACCAATCACAATCATGATCAACTAATCATGTAAAGCATATGAACGGAATGCAATGATCCAAAACAAAGGTTCATTGAATGAAACAAACAATGATTAACCAGGTAAAACATCTAAGCAAGAAGTAACTTAGAAAGAACACTTTCAAGATTTAAAAGTATAACACTTGACAACGATTGGTAACTCACAAAGCAATATTGATTCAACAAAGGAGTTTGGCCAACACAAAGGAAGATTTAAGTTTTTAGCAAAAGCTTCAACTTGCAACTTGTTTATCTCAAGATAAAGTCAATACAAAGTTTTCACAGTTAGACACAAAGATACCATGAAGTAAAACATGAACCAAAGTTGATACCAAGTGATTGCTTGAGGAGTTTAGAAGGAAGAGGAAGACTGACTCAACATAAAAGTAAAAGAAAGGCCTTTCGCAGAGGGAAGCAGGGATTAATCATGTGCCAGAGCTTTTTTTTTGAGAGAAGTAAAACAGTTTTGAGACATGCATGCTTTCGTCAACGACTTCACAAGAAAGAAACTAGCTAGTCCCCCATAACAAGCAAGGCTTTTAGACTTGTGAGAGCGGCTGGTTTTAGAGGAATGAGTACATTCCTCTTTCTCCTTTGTTTCACCACTAACCAATGTTTGAGCTTGTAACATCCCAAGATTTTCAAATTTTTGAAAAATCAGAAAAATCAAAAACTTTTTGAAAATTATTATATTTTGTTTTGGAAATCCAAAATCATGCATGCATTCATCTTTTTCTTGGCTTGTTGCATTCAAATTTTCTAAAGTTGGAATTCTATTTCCACTTTAAACCCTATTTGAGAAAATGATAAAAAGGGGCCTATTATGCTCTCTTAAAATTTTTGACTTTTATGAGTTTATTTGATGGCCAAGTATAGTGCCAAAGTGTTCTGTTTAGAATAAGATTTCTAAAAATTATTTATTCAAATTATTTGGAAAATATTTGATTTTCATTTTGACTTTGGAAAATATCACCAATTACCATTTAAAATGCCTTAAGGGTATTTGTGGTAATTTATTTTGTGTAAAAATAAATAAAAATTAGTGTATCATGGTTTATACTACATGATATTACCCATATTATTTTTCTGGATTTTATTCAAGTTCAAAGGAAAATTATAAAACCAAATTTTATAAAATAACATAAAGGTGCCAAATAGGCCTTTATGCATTATTTGAATTTTTCAATATTTAAAAAAATTATGGAAAAGGTTCCAAAGTATTTAAAATGATTATTTTGATTTTACCAAATTAATTCAAATTTTTTTTTGAATCCATTTGGATGCTTATTTCAAAAGATACAAAAGTTTTCAGAAAATAGAAAAAGGGTTTTGTCAAAAAAAAAAAGGAAATGGGCTAGCCGAGCCGGCCCAACTCCTATCTACGAACCGCGCGCGCAGCACAGCGGCCCAGCAACAGCCCGACCCATTCTACCCTCTCTCTCTCACTGACGTGCGGGACCCACACGTCAGCAGCATCCTCAACCAGCGCAGGAGCTCGCCCGACGCCCGTCGATCTCCTCCTCTTCAATTCGCACTCCCGCGAGTGCAAACTGCCGCCCCACCGCCACCCTCTTATAGCCCTCCTTCTCCTCTTCCTTTGCCCCTTCACCCCCTCCCGAATCGTGCCCCACGGCCGCCGAATTTCATCGCCGGAGCTCCGCCGTGCCGCCGTGGTAATCCTCCGCCTCCGGTCACCGGGGTGAGCCCGAGCCGCCCCTTCTTGGTCCTTTTCGTTTACCCTGTCGTTGCGCATCTCCCTGACATTGTTTCCGAATTTATGCCGCAGCCAATCGATGTGGACGTCCACGTCCGAACGTCGTCGCCGCCTCGAGCTTCTCCGGCTGCACCTCCTCGCCGCACCAGGACGCCCCCGACGCCACCCCCACGCCATCAGATCCTCCACGTCTCCGCGCACGCCGTCGTCCTCTTCGTCGAGCTCGAGGACCACCGGAGCACCACCGCCGGCGACGTTCGAGCCATCACCACCGTCGCCTGCGTCCTTTCCGGCAAGCAGCACCGCTCGGTGAGAAACCCTAGATCCCTAGCCGCCCGATCTGTTTTCAACGGCTAGGATTAGATCTAGCCAAGCGAACCGGTACGGTGCACTGTGATCCATCCGATCCAGATCCAACGACCCAGAGAAGATGCAGCCGAGCCGAAGCCAAGCCGAAGCCGAAGCCAAGCCGAAGAAGGAGCCGAAGCCGAAGCCAGTCTGAGCCGAGGGATTTTCTGGATTTATTTTAAATGGCAGTTTTGCAGAAAAGCCCCTGCAACTTAGATCTGTCATATCTTTTTATTGGCTTGGCCAAATTCAAATATTTTTATATATTTGAAATCCTTAGAACCAGTAGAATCTTTCTGGCGTTTTAGTTTTCTGTTTTGACATGTTTAAATTTATTTAAATTTCAAATGTGATATTTGAGTAAATTTGGCATAACTTTAGTTTAAAAATAGCTTTTTGAGTGAATCCAATTGGGTTAGTTTAGTTTTGAAGTCCTCTGTCCAGTAAGACCACTCCCATATTTTCTGTAAATATTTTGTTTAACAGTAGTTTTAAATTAGTGTTTCTTCCCTTTTTGGGATTTGTTTTGTGTTGTTGTTAAAGTAAAAATTGTTTTAAATGCATTTTAACTTCATGCATATTTTTACAAACCAGAAAACTTAGTGTGTTATTTTTCTTGTGATTTTAAATGCATTTCATACATTGCATATTTTATTGTATTGTTATTTTGTTTGTATGTTTATTTGGGTGTTTGCAAATTTTGTTAGATTATTCGGAGAGTCACGAAGACTTTGGTGGTTGCTACTCCTGTCACTCTTGTTGCCAAGGCAAGTGGCACGCTTGCATATCTTTGTCCTATTAATTTGATATATGCATGTTGTAGTTTTTACCTAGAAAATTGCATGATAGGTTTATTAGTATTGCTATGCTAAAACTGTTTAGAATAGTACTCCTATACTAGTTGGTCTAGAATCCTATTATAACTTGGTAGAATTATAGAAATGCTATGCAAAATGTTGTTTTTGTTAAAAGTAAAAATTCTACTAAGTTAAAGAACCTCCTGGGTGGATTTTGGCATTGCTTGGTGGTTTATGGTTGAGTGGCTACTCGGGACCATGTCTATGGTGTTTTTCACCCGAGAATGGCTCACTTGTGGACGGCCACCCAGGGACAAAGAGATCAACGTTACTCCGAGTTTAGTGAACTTACCGTGCAGCCATATGTCATATGGGCTCTGGCTTGACTAAGTATGTAGTATGGAACCGGCCCGGCCTGACAGGTGGTGGTAGAGGTTTGTAGGTGGAGCGCGTCAGGACGGCAGTGGTCGGGAAAATACTTCGGAAAAGTCTCGTCTCCATCCTCTCCTTTCCTTTTCACTTCAAGAAGGTCAAGGTCAGAATGGGTTGATGGAGTCTTATGGTGAAAGTGCACAACCTCTGCAGAGTGTCAATCTAAGTACTTAGCCGTGTCCCCGGTTACGGACGATTCTGAGCAAGCTGGACGAGGACGTCGACGGAAGATCTCATCACTCTAATTTCTCTAAGTTAAAACTTGATGGGTGAACAAGGGTAGTTGAGACAATGGTTGTCATACCATACTTGTCTCGTATAGATGAAAAGTTGTTTTGAAAAGAGATAGGAAAAATTGGCTTTATGCAAAACAGCCTCCACAAGCCAAATATGCATATAGGTTATTAGAGTTTTCCTCTATGAGTCCACAAAGTGTCACTTGCCAGATCCATTTTATATGGTTCTGACCCACCTTGTTGAATATCTTTTTATCAGGTTGTTCTAACGAAGAGTGAGGTTTCGTTAAGGGTTTCGAGTCTGCAACCAACATGTTTCGCCTGTGGCTACATGAAGATTGGGACTCCATGCAATAATACTTAGTCTTCCGCCGTTATTTCTGTTTTATGCTAGCTTCGAGCTATGCAAGGTTGTAATGGTTTATTTTGACTCTGGATTCAATCGTGCAATAAATTGATACAATGTTGTGATATTTCATCGTAAACTGTGTGTGCAAATGAATCGATCCAGGGGTTTGCACTATACACAGGGATCTTGCCTATTTTTAAGTGCAGGTCCGCTACAGATGGTATCAGAGCACTGTGTTGCCTGTAGGTCGAAACCCTAGGTTTGGATAGAATTAGGTCGGCCTTAGGAGCAAAAACCTATTTTATACAACTATAAAAAGTTTTACACTTTGTTCTTACAGTTTGCTTTTTGACTCGTAACACTTGTTCTAATCTTGTTTTTCATAAATCTTTGTAGATGGTCATTTTCACCCGCGTGAGCACTCCGAGTGACAATGAGGCCACTATGTTCGGGAGGCAACTGACGGGAGTCTGCAGAGTGGTGGGCCTTGTTCCTCCTATCTTCAGGGGCAGGATGATACCTTCGGACATACCCAATGTCCATCGCTGGGAGATTGAGACACATGTCCTACCTCGTGCCATTGGGACACCTACTGAGCCCATTCTCTACACTAAGGTCTACACTACCTGGGAGACAGGACTTCTGTTGGCTACGCGTGAGATCCTGTCACGCATTTGCGCGAAGTACTACGAGATGTTGCCCCTGAACTCCATCTATCGGGAATTTGGTAGACGTAATGCCAATGGACTACCGTACTGGAGTGATGAGGATCGCAAGAAAATGAGAGCGATGGAGTTACACTTAGAGGATCTAGAGGTGGTAGCCCACAGGACCGAAACTGTACTCTGCGCCGAGATGAGGATCGTGGATCAAGCCAAGGAGTTGATCGAGAAGCAGAAGGAGGTGATTGCGACTGCAGAAGAGTTAGCAGCATGGAAGGACTTCGAGAAGAAGAAACTCATGGAGGCTAACCAGAAGCTGGAGGCAGAGAACCTGAAGCTGAAGAACAAGGTCGAGCGCCAGGAGTCCCTTATAGCTGCATTGCAGGAGCAGAGTGCCCGTCTTGTGCAGGAGACAGCCGAGGGGAGTTCAAGCCAGAAGCGCCGCAAGATCAGAGCTGCCACCGAGTTCCTTAGCAGGATCAAGGACGAGTAGTTGCCCACCCGACCTTAATAATTCATTAGACGATCTTGAGTCTTCGTATTGACCTACCGACTTGTGGTATGGCAGTACCATCGCTTTTGTTTTGCAAAACCTTGGTGTGATTTGTTTCCAAACGATTAGATCGGCTATTATCAAAAGTTTGTTTTAAGTTTAGTGTTTTTGATGTGTGATGATTGCTAGATGTTGTTTGTAAGATGATTTGCCTTGATCTGCTGCTTTTTTTTTTTTGGGTAGGAGTATTTCCTTTAGATCTGTCTATCTCTACTCATCCCTGTTAAAACCAAACCAGATGTCTCACCCGCTATCCAACATCGACAAAGGAGAGCCACGTCAATCTGCATTATGCATTGCAACTCCTCGAAGCAGCTCAGATTCGAATGACTCAAGTGATGAAAGAAAGTCAAGCCAACAAACCCAATAAGGAGTTAACCACAGTTATCCAACAACTGTTAAACAACCAGACGCAAATGGTGCAGCTGATGGCAAGCAATATTAACCAGTTATCACCGGTTGATGATGAGATCAAGGAGAATTTTATGGCAGGACCTCGAGTATGCAAAAGTTGTGGAGAATTAGGACACCTGTCCAAGGAGTGCCATGATGAGTGGCCCCATTGTGAAGCAAGTTATTTGGATAAAGGATATTCCATAACCCAAGTCACTTGCTTTTTGTGTGAAGGAACGAATCACATTCCTACACAGTGCCACCTTTACCCCATGGTACAGGAAGCAAATGACCACGTCAAGAAAGGGATACGCCAGGCTTTTCAGGAGAATGTGGACCTGAAAAATATCACCTGCTACACATGCAAAACAAAAGGACACTATTCATGGGATTGCTCAGAGAAGAAGGATGGTGATGGAGTCAAGCCAAAACAGTATCAACATAGACTTACAATTCATGCCAAGATGGAGGATGAGGCCAGACTCAGAACTCATTCCCACACATCCAAAGTCACCACCAAGTGTTGTTATTCATGTGAAGAGGAAGGTCATTTCTCACGAGATTGCCCTATTAAGAGTACAACAAAGTTCCCAACGATTGAGGTAGATTATGATGAAGAAGATTATAGAGATCTGATCTTTTCAGAAAGACCAACAAAGAAGAGGAAGCATCTTGCTAGCAAGCACTACTTAGAACCTTCACACAAGAGACACACTGAGTTTGCAGGAAGTAACGAACACAAGCATGGGAACCATCATGGTACAACATGGTCCAAACCATAATGGTGGATTCAAAGGAAACAATGGAGAAGTCAAAGAAACGGTACAAAGTGGTCACAACAATGGAAATGGCCATCACCACCACAGCCATGAACCTAACAGAGATATCAGTCAAGTGACATGCTACAAGTGCAAGGATAAGGGACATTATGCTCACAAATGCCCAGAAAAGGAACTCCAGCATCACACCAGCAACTTACATGAGGAGGGAAACAACAAGAAGAAGAAGGACCTCAGTCACGTACAGTGTTATAAGTGCAAGGAGATGGGGCACTATTGTAGCGACTGTCCGGAATGGAAGGCTGCAAAAGCTGCCAATTCAACTTCTCTCAAGATGGGACACGTGAAGCATGTACATGAGGGAGCAGCATCAACCCAATAAAAGCCCAATACGAGCTTGGTTTTCAGAATAATTTGTATTATGTAATAGGTGTTTTGATCCATTTATGAGTGGTATGTTCAATCACGTAATAATGGAAGACATATTTGACTGCAGTGGGAAATCAAGAGTAATCCGTTGGACCATAGCCCAAAGACAAGAGTTTTGCACTGCCCACAAAAAAAAATTCTTTTAAGGGTGGTAGCCCACCCATTTGCCTAAACCTAGAGAACCCAAACCTATCTTTCTTTCTAGCCTCTTCGAATCTCGGGGACGAGATTCCTTTTAAGGGTGGTAGTATGTAACATCCCAAGATTTTCAAATTTTGAAAAATCAGAAAAATCAAAAACTTTTTGAAAATTATTATATTTTGTTTTGGAAATCCAAAATCATGCATGCATTCATCTTTTCTTGGCTTGTTGCATTCAAATTTTCTAAAGTTGGAATTCTATTTCCACTTTAAACCCTATTTGAGAAAATGATAAAAAGGGGCCTATTATGCTCTCTTAAAATTTTTGACTTTTATGAGTTTATTTGATGGCCAAGTATAGTGCCAAAGTGTTCTGTTTAGAATAAGATTTCTAAAAAGTATTTATTCAAATTATTTGGAAAATATTTGATTTTCATTTTGACTTTGGAAAATATCACCAATTACCATTTAAAATGCCTTAAGGGTATTTGTGGTAATTTATTTTGTGTAAAAATAAATAAAAATTAGTGTATCATGGTTTATACTACATGATATTATCCATATTATTTTTCTGGATTTTATTCAAGTTCAAAGGAAATTATAAAACCAAATTTTATAAAATAACATAAAGGTGCCAAATAGGCCTTTATGCATTATTTGAATTTTTCAATATTTAAAAAAATTATGGAAAAGGTTCCAAAGTATTTAAAATGATTATTTTGATTTTACCAAATTAATTCAAATTTTTTTTGAATCCATTTGGATGCTTATTTCAAAAGATACAAAAGTTTTCAGAAAATAGAAAAAGGGTTTTGTCAAAAAAAAAAAAAGGAAATGGGCTAGCCGAGCCGGCCCAACTCCTATCTACGAACCGCGCGCGCAGCACAGCGGCCCAGCAACAGCCCGACCCATTCTACCCCTCTCTCTCTCACTGACGTGCGGGACCCACACGTCAGCAGCATCCTCAACCAGCGCAGGAGCTCGCCCGACGCCCGTCGATCTCCTCCTCTTCAATTCGCACTCCCGCGAGTGCAAACTGCCGCCCCACCGCCACCCTCTTATAGCCCTCCTTCTCCTCTTCCTTTGCCCCTTCACCCCCTCCCGAATCGTGCCCCACGGCCGCCGAATTTCATCGCCGGAGCTCCGCCGTGCCGCCGTGGTAATCCTCCGCCTCCGGTCACCGGGGTGAGCCCGAGCCGCCCCTTCTTGGTCCTTTTCGTTTACCCTGTCGTTGCGCATCTCCCTGACATCGTTTCCGAATTTATGCCGCAGCCAATCGACGTGGACGTCCACGTCCGAACGTCGTCGCCGCCTCGAGCTTCTCCGGCTGCACCTCCTCGCCGCACCAGGACGCCCCCGACGCCACCCCCACGCCATCAGATCCTCCACGTCTCCGCGCACGCCGTCGTCCTCTTCGTCGAGCCCGAGGACCACCGGAGCACCACCGCCGGCGACGTCCGAGCCGTCACCACCGTCGCCCGCGTCCTTTCCGGCAAGCAGCGCCGCTCGGTGAGAAAGAAACCCTAGATCCCTAGCCGCCCGATCTGTTTTCAACGGCTAGGATTAGATCTAGCCAAGCGAACCGGTACGGTGCACTATGATCCATCCGATCCAGATCCAACGACCCAGAGAAGATGCAGCCAAAGCCAAGCCGAAGCCGAAGCCGAAGCCAAGCCGAAGAAGGAGCCGAAGCCGAAGCCAGTCTGAGCCGAGGGATTTTCTGGATTTATTTTAAAATGGCAGTTTTGCAGAAAAACCCCTGCAACTTAGATCTGTCATATCTTTTTATTGGCTTGGCCAAATTCAAATATTTTTATATATTTGAAATCCTTAGAACCAGTAGAATCTTTCTGGCGTTTTAGTTTTCTGTTTTGACATGTTTAAATTTATTTAAATTTCAAATGTGATATTTGAGTAAATTTGGCATAACTTTAGTTTAAAAATAGCTTTTTGAGTGAATCCAATTGGGTTAGTTTAGTTTTGAAGTCCTCTGTCCAGTAAGACCACTCCCATATTTTCTGTAAATATTTTGTTAACAGTAGTTTTAAATTAGTGTTTCTTCCCTTTTTGGGATTTGTTTTGTATTGTTGTTAAAGTAAAAATTGTTTTAAATGCATTTTAACTTCATGCATATTTTTACAAACCAGAAAACTTAGTGTGTTATTTTTCTTGTGATTTTAAATGCATTTCATACATTGCATATTTTATTGTATTGTTATTTTGTTTGTATGTTTATTTGGGTGTTTGCAATTTTGTTAGATTATTCGGAGAGTCACGAAGACTTTGGTGGTTGCTACTCCTGTCACTCTTGTTGCCAAGGCAAGTGGCACGCTTGCATATCTTTGTCCTATTAATTTGATATATGCATGTTGTAGTTTTTACCTAAAAAAAATTGCATGATAGGTTTATTAGTATTGCTATGCTAAAACTGTTTAGAATAGTACTCCTATACTAGTTGGTCTAGAATCCTATTATAACTTGGTAGAATTATAGAAATGCTATGCAAAATGTTGTTTTTGTTAAAAGTAAAAATTCTACTAAGTTAAAGAACCTCCTGGGTGGATTTTGGCATTGCTTGGTGGTTTATGGTTGAGTGGCTACTCGGGACCATGTCTATGGTGTTTTTCACCCGAGAATGGCTCACTTGTGGACGGCCACCCAGGGACAAAGAGATCAACGTTACTCCGAGTTTAGTGAACTTACCGTGCAGCCATATGTCATATGGGCTCTGGCTTGACTAAGTATGTAGTATGGAACCGGCCCGGCCTGACAGGTGGTGGTAGAGGTTTGTAGGTGGAGCGCGTCAGGACGGCAGTGGTCGGGAAAATACTTCGGAAAGTCTCGTCTCCATCCTCTCCTTTCCTTTTCACTTCAAGAAGGTCAAGGTCAGAATGGGTTGATGGAGTCTTATGGTGAAAGTGCACAACCTCTGCAGAGTGTCAATCTAAGTACTTAGCCGTGTCCCCGGTTACGGACGATTCTGAGCAAGCTGGACGAGGACGTCGACGGAAGATCTCATCACTCTAATTTCTCTAAGTTAAAACTTGATGTGTGAACAAGGGTAGTTGAGACAATGGTTGTCATACCATACTTGTCTCGTATAGATGAAAAGTGTTTTGAAAAGAGATAGGAAAAATTGGCTTTATGCAAAACAGCTCACTCCACAAGCCAAATATGCATATAGGTTATTAGAGTTTTCCTCTATGAGTCCACAAAGTGTCACTTGCCAGATCCATTTTATATGGTTCTGACCCACCTTGTTGAATATCTTTTTATCAGGTTGTTCTAACGAAGAGTGAGGTTTCGTTAAGGGTTTCGAGTCTGCAACCAACATGTTTCGCCTGTGGCTACATGAAGATTGGGACTCCATGCAATAATACTTAGTCTTCCGCCGTTATTTCTGTTTTATGCTAGCTTCGAGCTATGCAAGGTTGTAATGGTTTATTTTGACTCTGGATTCAATCGTGCAATAAATTGATACAATGTTGTGATATTTCATCGTAAACTGTGTGTGCAAATGAATCGATCCAGGGGTTTGCACTATACACAGGGATCTTGCCTATTTTTAAGTGCAGGTCCGCTACAGGCTATTGGCTTGGTTGACAAAATGGAGCATGACACCGAGTTGCAGCTTGAGCATGTGACCTTGCAGGTTCCGAAAGCGGAGCCGAAGGACGAGCTCCCGCCCTCGAGCGAGTACCTTGTAGGATTTGAACAGTTTGCTTGTAATTCAGTGTATGTCAAGCCTTTAGCTCTTTGAGTTGTGTTGTTGCTATTTGGCGGTACGACCCTAGTTATCAGGTTCCCGTCCGCGTTTTATTTTACTTTGGTCTTTACGGCACAGCCCCCGAGTATCGGGTGCCATGGAGGCGATCTTATTTGTTTTTGTTTAACTCAACAGCACAACCCCCGAGCATTGGGTACTGTTCCGGAGTTTATTTTCAATTGGCCATACGACGCAGCCCCCGAGTATCGGGTGCCACGGAGTCGATCTTCTTTGTTTTTGTTTAACTCAACAGCACAACCCCCGAGCGTCGGGTGCTGTTCTGGAGTTTGTTTTTGGTTGGCCGTACGATGCAGCCCCCGAGTATCGGGTGCCACGGAGGCGGGTATTTTGGTGTGCGGTATATCACTCCGAAGATAGAGGAACATTGCACTTTTATTATGGGAGACATAGTCTCAAAGATTACATCGGTGGCTGAATAGCCTTATTAGCAATCGTACTACGCATAGAAGCGTCGCAGATGTGCAACGTTCCACGGGTTGTGCGAGAGCTCTCCGTTCCTTGGATTATTCAAGCGGTACGCTCCTCCACCAATGACCTCGGCGATGATGAAGGGTCCCTCCCATGGGGAAGCAGCTTATGCACCTTCTTCTTTTTGAGCCGGAGCACCAGGTCACCTTCCACGAAGGACCTGGTGCGCAGTCGACGACTGTGGCAGTTGCGCAAACTTTGCTAGTATGTTGCGGTGCGGGAGAGTGCGATGTCTCGCGCTTCATCCAGCAAGTCGACGTCGTCTTCGAGCGCTTCGTTGGCATCGTATTAATCGTATGCCACACAACACGAGGTGCGTCGAAGCGTAGGTCGTGGGGTAGGACAACTTCTGCTCCGTATACCATGAAGAATGGGGTGTACTGGGTTGATCTGTTGGGCGTGGTGCGCAGGCTCCATAGCACAGAGGGTAGCTCCTCCACCCAAGAACCCGCCGCACGCTTGAGTGGCACGAAGAGGCGCTTCTTGACTCCGCTGTAGACGAGGCCGTTCACTTTTTCCACTTGTCCATTGGACTGCGGATGACGACCGAGGCGTAGTTGAGCCTGATCCCTTGTTCCTTGCAGAAATCTTGGAACTCTTCGGCGGTGAAGTTTGTTCCGTTGTCGGTGATGATGCTGTGTGGCACACCGAAACAGAAGATGATGGATCTGATGAAGTTGATGGCAGACGTGGCTGCTGCGTTTGTGATTGGGACAACCTCTATCCACTTTGTGAACTTGTCGACTGCCACCAGGAGGTGAGTGTGTCCACCACGAGCAGATTTCCTTAGTGGTCCGACCATATCGAGCCCCCACTGGGCAAACGGCCACGCTAGAGGGATTGTTTTCAGCTCCGAAGCAGGTGCGTGAGGCTTGGTGGCGAACTTCTGGCAGCCGATGCATCGCCTGACGATATCCTCGGCGTCGTGGAGCACGCGGGGCCTTGGCGACTAAGGCTTGACTGCTAGTGTGGTGCCCGCACGCGCCTGCGTGGATCTCAAGGAGAATAGCTTTACCGTCCTCGGATGCGACGCACCTCTGGAGGATGCCTGATATGCTTCGCTTGTAAAGCTCCCCGTTGATTATTGTGAATGCTTTGGCACGGCGAGTGATGCGCCGTGCTTCGACTGTGTCTTCCGGGAGTTCTTGTCGTAGCATGTACGCCAGGAATGGTTTCGTCCATATGGGCTCGACGAGGAACACTTTGACTGGGCGGTTTGCCGAGTCGGGTGGCTCGGAGATCGAGGCGTCAACCTCGGGCGTCCCAATTGCTGGTGTAGAGGGAGCTGCAGGTCGCGCCACCTTGATCGACCTTTTGTTTATCTTTTCCAAGAAGACCTCGGGAGGCACCTTGTTTTCATGGACCCGACGTTTGCTAAGGTGTCTTCTTCTTCATTGCTGTTGCGCCCGATGTGGCGGAGCTCGCACCCGTCAAAGTTTCCTTCCATGATGTTGTAAAGGTTCCTGTAGGCGATCATGTTGTCTGTTGCAGCGTCGCACTCCTTCATGGTTTGTTGCACGACCAAGTTGGAGTCGCCGTAAATCATCAAGCGGTCAGCGCCGCACTCCTTGGCCATCTTCATCCCATGTATTAGAGCCTCGTATTTAGCTTCGCTGTTGGATGGTTTCTCGAAGTCCATCTGCAGGACATAGCGCAGTTTGTCACCTTTCGGTGATATGAGGATGACACACTAGTAGGAAAAAGGTTACCCGTGGCGCACCGATTTTGCTTACCCGTGGTGCAGGGCCCTGCACCACGGATTGCCACGCCACGGGTAACACAATAGCCGTGGCGCAGGGGTCCCGGTGCGCCATGGGTATGTGCATATAGCCGTGGCGCACTAAAACTAGGTGCGCCACGGGTATGTTTATATACCCATGGCGCACCTAGTTTTGGTGCGCCACGGCTATATGCACATACCCATGGCGCACCTAGTTTTGGTGCGCCACGGCTATGAATTTCCGAATTAAAAAAAAAGCCACCGGCCACCGCCCACGTCGGCGTGTCCGGCAGCTCGCTGACCGTCGTGGAGGTGCTCTCCGTGGAGTTTTTCGCGAAGTGGAGGAGGTTGCCATCGTGGAGGATGTCGCCGTCCTGGAGAAGCTCACCGTCATGGAGGAGCTCGCCGTCGTCGAGGAGCTCGCCGTCGTGGAGGAGGTCGCTGTCATGGAGGAGGTCGCCGTGGTGGAGGAGGTCACCGTCGATCTCGCCGTCATGGAGGAGCTCGCCATCATGAAGGAGGCACCGTCGTGGAGGAGCTCGCCGTCGGGGAGGAGCTTGCCATCGTTCGTGGAGGAGGTCGCCGGCCGTCGTGGTTCTACCCGGCCGTGCCCGGCCGCGGCCGTCATCGGTGCTCACCGTGAGAGTTGGATGGAGGAGAAGGGGGAGAGTCTTGGAGAAGTGGGGGCAAGAAAGAGGAGAAGGGGGAGGAGGAGAGAAGGAGATAGGGAGAAGGAGATAAGGTTGAGGAGATGCCCCCTCCTCGACCAATCAGAGACAAGAAAGGACAAGCACACGGATTGTGTGCTAGTTTAAGAGTCGCTGTGAGCCGTCGGATCGTGGTGTTTGCCCCCCATGTTACTCGTGGCGCATCTCATAGTGGTGCGCCATGAGTATTACAACTACCCGTGGCGCACCATCTCTTCCATGTGCCACGGGTAAGTTTTATTTATTTTTTCTGGCCAGAAAACTTAAACTTCAAAAAATAGGTGTTCCCTTTCGAATTTGGGGATTCTGTACGCAAAAATGGCTCAAAAGGCCGTAGGCCATTTGGATTGGATGTGGTTTTTTCTCTAGTTTTTTAAGGTATTAAACGTCGAAATCCGAGTTCGTATGCAAAAGTTATCGCCTTTTACTCTTCCATAATGTTTTTTTTGCAAAATACGTCGAAATTCATATTTTTTCTAACACTAGGTTACGTAACATAACCACATCTCAAAGGATTTTATTTTTTTGAATTTTTAACATTTTCTTTTAGCCTTTTTAAAACTGAAAAGGCGATCACCGGGGGGGGTGCATGGGAGCACAAAGTAGTAAACATACCCGTGGCGCACCACTATTTCGGTGCGCCACGGGTAAGAGGTTACCCCATGGCGCACTACTATTTTGGTGC
Organism: Puccinellia tenuiflora; assembly: GCA_012064385.1. NCBI lineage: Eukaryota > Viridiplantae > Streptophyta > Magnoliopsida > Poales > Poaceae > Puccinellia > Puccinellia tenuiflora. Next base: position 1,914,973 of record QRDG01000299.1, on the reverse strand, counting down.
GTCACGGCTATGTGGGGTCAAATTTGGCCCCGAGACCATTATTTTGGTGGCGCGCATTGGAATAAGGTGCGCCACGGCTATACTCTTACCCGTGGCGCACCAAAATAGTGGTGCGCCACGGCTAAGGAGGGTGCCCCTCCGTCAGCCCAGCCTGCACTTTGTCGTGGCGCACCACTATTTTGGTGCACCACGGGTAATGTCCTACGCGTGGCGCATCTGTGTCTGGTGCGCCACGGCTATATACTAGTGGCACACCAAAATAGTGGTGCGCCACGCTAAGTAATCCACCTATAAGCCTTTTTCTACTAGTGACACCTGCGCCTGCTCCTTCATTCCTCTTGAGCCATCGAAGTACATGGTCCAAGAGTTCGATGTATCAGGTACTGAAGGCAGCTGCATCTCCATCCACTCGGTGGTGAAGTTGGGTAAGACCTGTGCCTTTATCGATGTTGGGTGTTGTATGTTAGGTCCAGAGGACCTAATTCGATGCTCCATTTGGCTACCCTGCAGGTTGACTTGGAGTTGTTCAGGATGTCCGCAAGTGGTGCCGCACTCACTACCGTGATCGGGTGCTCATGGAAATAATGTGCCACCTTGCGTGAAGTCATAAATACACCATAGGCAATCTTCTGGTAGTGGGGGTATCTTTGCTTGGAGAGAGACAAGACCTCACTGAGGTAATATATGGGACTCTGCACTCCATGGGCTCTTCCTTCTCTCTGCGCGTTCGACACCAGCACTGTACTGACCACTTGGTTCGTGGCAGCTATGTAGAGGTACAATGGCTCCTTCTCCTGAGGAGCTACCAGGATTGGTGGAGTCGACAGCATGCGCTTGAGGCTGATAAATGCTTCTTGAGTTTCTGGCATCCATTCGAACCGATCTGTCTTCTTCATCAGCTGATAAAACGGGAGTGCTTTTTCGCCCAACTTGCTGATGAATCTGCTGAGTGCAACTATTTGCCCAGAGAGCTGCTGGACCTCCCGAAGCTTTGAAGGCTCCGGCATCTTCAGGAGTGCTTGTATCTTCTCCGGATTTGCTTCGATACCACGTGCGGATACGAGGTACCCGAGCAGCTGCCCAGCTGAACACCAAACACACACTTCGTTGGGTTGAGCTTGATATGATATTTCTTTAGCGCGTCGAATGTCTCGCGTAGGTCGTCAAGGAGCGTGCTTCTTTCCTGGTCTTAATGACTATGTCGTCACATAGACTTGGACGTTTCATCCGATTTGCTTCTTGAGGCAGTTCTGCATCATACGCTGGTAGGTGGCACCGCGTTCTTTAGCCCGAAGGCATTGTTGTGTAGCAGTAGATGCCAAAAGGCGTGATAAATGTTGTTTTGTCTTCGTTTTCCTCCTTCATCCGGATCTGGTTGTAGCCTGAGTAGGCACCCAGGAAACAAAGGCGCTCGCAGCCTGCCGTCGAGTCGACAATTTGGTTGATACACGACAAGGGAAGTCATCCTTTGGACAACACTTGTTTAACGAAGTGAAGTCGACACACATGCGGAGTATGTCTGTATTTTTCTTTGGCAACAGTACAGGGTTGGCCACCCGTCTGACTTCTTGATCTCTCGGATGAACTTGGCTGCCAGGAGCCTGTCGATTCCTGCCCGATGGCGAGACGCTTCGGCTCGGCGAAGCGGCGCATAGTTTGTTTGACGGGTCTTGCGTTAGGCAAGATCTGTAGTTCGTGCTCAGCGAATTACCTGGGTATGCCCGACATGTCGGCTGGACACCAGGCGAACATATCCCAGTTCTCACGTAGGAACTCGACAAGCGCCTTCCTATGGAGGAGGCAGGCTCGTCGAGAACGAGGGCCGTCTTCTTGGGGGCAGTTTGGATGTATCTGGTGCGCACTTGTGTCGTTGGTCGCATTGAGGACGACTCGGACGGTGATTTTTGCCCTCAGGGAAGAGGGTGCGATCGTTGGTGAGCGCCAACTCCTGGAGCTGCTCCTGGGCTCCAAACAACTCAGAGATCTTGTTGAACTTGCAGTCGCACTCGTCAGACCGCTCGAAGTCGCCGTTGATGGTGATGGTCCCACAAGGTCCTGGCATCTTGAGCTTGAGGTAGGCGAATGTGGTACTGCCATGAATTTGGCATAGGCTGGTTGTCCGAGGATGACATGGTACTGCGACTTCCAGTCCACCACCTCGAACTCTATTTTCTCCTTCCTGAAGTTCTTTGGCTCGCCGAAGATGACATCGAGCGTTATCGTGCCCAGGGGGTACACCGGCCGCCCTGGTACGATTCCGTGGAAGGTGTTGACCAACGGCGCGAGGTTGGTTGTTAATATGTTCATCCCGCGCAACGTGTCAGTGAACATGATGTTGATGCCGCTGCCGCCGTCCATGAAGACGCGGCTCATCGCGAAGCCGCCGATCTGGGCATTGAGGACGAGGGTTGCGTGCCCTGGCCGTCGCACCTGCGGGGGGTGATCGTCATGAGAGTAAACGATGCTCTCGTGAGACCACCTTAGATATTCCGGCAGCGCCGGTGGTGACTTGACAGCGAGGTGCACCTGCCTCGTTATAAGCTTCTGGTCCCGGTTAGAAGGGCGTCCCTTATGTATCATGAACATGCGCCCGACGGGTTTCGGGTAGGAGTCTTCACCTGCTTGAGGTTCCTCGATGCGTGGTTTGGAGCTGAATAGCACCCGTCATTTGTCCTGGTGGGGGCAGGGCTGGGGTAGATGGTGCTCCGATGGCCGGCGCACCTGGTATGATTTGCGCCTGCTGCTGGAGGAGGCGTGTATACTGTGCATGCAGTTCTTGAAAACCCTCGCATCCTTCATGAGATGAGAGGACGTGAGGTTGCCATGTGTCGTCGTGGTGTACGGCAGATGCCTAGGGATAGGCTTAAGTTTGTGGGGCCGATTGGACGCTGGTGGATTCGGGAGGGATTATGCACTGAAAAGCACACACAGAGAAGCACACACGATTTACCCAGGTTCGGGGCTCTCGTGAGGAGATAAAACCCCTACTCCTGCTTGTCTGATCTATATTGGTGAAGTATGTGAGAGCTACAAAGTGCTCCTTGAGCTGTAGGTGAGAGCCAACCCGTGCTAAGCTAGCTAAGAAAGGAAGTGAGACGGAGCTCACGGGGGAAAATGAGCCTCGCGGGGCTGCCTGGGAGTGTTCCCCCTGGTGCTCCTTATAAAGGGGAGCCCAGGGGACAAGAGGTGCCCCACAGAATACTGCGCAAAACACTATGCCGCACTGTAGGTGAAATGACTACTGGGGTCTTGTCTGCACTGTGGGAGCATCACGGTCCGCGCTGTAGCCACGCTGCTCTGTTCTTGTCCTCGTCACGTTGTCCTTCGTTCTTATCCTCTAGGCAGTGGCAACAGATATTGTATATGTCAGCTTAGTATGCTCGACTCGGAGCCCTCCAGGATGCAGCAGCGATTGTCCTGGCTCCTGGACGCTTGATCCGGCAGGGGAATAAAGCGTACCGACTTGCAGATGTCAGAGCGAGGGAAACACTCAGCGCCGGCAGCTTACTCGGCAGGGGAGCCAGCTACCGATCACTGCCGGTCGGGGGAGTTAGCGATCGATGCTGGCCTGGTAATCCGGCCCAGCTGGGATAGTGACCTCGGCCCGCCCGGGTGCGGGAAAGTCGGCCCGACCGGCGCTGGAAAGCGGCCCAGCCCGGTGCCGGCGAGTCGGCCTGCCCGAGTCTGGATGATTCGGTCGACCGGTGTGCGTAACTCGGACCAGCTGGGTCAGGGACTCGGCCCAACCGGGGAATTAGGCCCACCCGGATCGGTGGAAGTCGGCAGAGGGGAACTCGGCCCACCCGGGGAAATCATTTGATTCGGCCTGTCCAGGGTGCAGGAGGCCTCGCTGCCTGACAATGTACTTACCTCGGCCCAGCGAGGTTTGAAGGAAATGTCGGCCCGATCCGAGACAGGGTGGTCTCGGTCCGACCTGCCAAGCCAATTTCGGCCCGTGGAGCTTTCTATTACCTTTTCTTTATCCTTTACCTGTTTATTCGTTGTTTTATCTCTCTTATTAACACATCCAACTCATGATTTTGGGGTACCGGGGATCACATCCCCGACACTAGTCCCCGAGGCTGCGGGGGATTCGCAGAGTCGCGCGCAGACTTACAAAAATAAATATCCAACACCAAAATCTCCATGAAAGAATTATCTTGCCAGCATGGGCATCATTATAAGCCGGTGTTTTAGCCATGCCCTCCAGGCCAACGTGACATCCGGCTGACCGAGCTCACCCGAATCAACAACGAGATGGACATTTTGTACTGGAAATGCATCGTATGCATGGGCATGGCCACACACAGATATCTCTGCCGACATTGGGCAATTTGGCATACGGCCTGTACGAGCATGTTTCATATGTCGGATGGCAACAGCCTTTTGCCAGATGTCGTAGTGCCTGCATGGGCATATTTTATACCGGTTTCCAGCCTTCTTGGGCGTTTACCGAAATCATATGTCGGCAGCAAGTGCTGGACCGACATATAGCCTGCTTGGGCATATTTTATACCGGTTTTAGCCTTCTTGGGCGTTTACCGAAATCATATGTCGGCAGCAAGTGCTGGACCGACATATAGCCTGCTTGGGCTAAACTGAACATTCTGCCTTCATGGGCACTTGTCATCTGACGAGTTGAGATATATCTCAACGCGTACCACTCAGTGAGATTAGATATCTTTCGACTCTGCACATCGAGATAACTGAAGAACCATGATAGTCGATAAGGCTGATAAAGAAACGATTTGCGAGATGCCTGATGATGTGAGATAAGTGCCGTGATATTTTGGGAAGCCGAAATAAACGGCGATTCAAGATATTGCAGGATGCCCAGATATTTAAGCGAACCGACATAGACAGCGATTTTAAGATATGAGATGATATTGAGATATGACTGCAAACCGAAATAAACGGCGATCTGGAGAATACCGATAATGCTATGACTTTTGTGATGAATAATAACTCGGTAAATCCGGTATCTCTGCACAATATTAGCCCAAACACATACATACCGAATATTTACAGCGTAAAGCAGTTTTATTAACAAAACTAAATGAATCTAGCATATGCTGGAAACTGAATCTCGCAGCAGGATTATGTACAAGGCGAACTCGAACTCAATCGAGTCCCCGATCACTTTTCTTTATCTAGGAGATAAAACAAAACTAGACGGGCAGTCCAGTCCAGTCCCCGGGCCAGGACACCTTGGTCCCGGGAAAACAGCTAGGCAAAACAGAAAAGAGGGGAGAGTCCCCGAGTACTATCGAGACTATCTAAAAAAGTAATGCTAACATATAAATGATACTTAGAGGCAAAGTTGTTGGAGAAGCGAGGAAGATGTTCGCTGCTGGTATAAATATCAATATGTCGGCCCGGACCACCTGTATGTCGGATTTGACCATCATATGTCGGATTCCCCATGCTTAACTCAGATTTCCAAAGCTTAACTCGGATTTTCCAGCCTTAACTCGGATTTTCCAACCTTGACTCGGATTTTCCAAGCCTTGACTCGGATTTCAACTCTTGACTCGGATTTCCAAGACTTAACTCGGATTTTCCAACTCTGACTCGGATTTCCAAGACTTAACTCGGATTTTCCAAACTTAACTCGGATTTCCAAGACTTAACTCGGATTTTCCAATTCTGACTCGGATTTCCAAGACTTAACTCGGATTTTCCAAACTTAACTCGGATTTGCAAGACTTAACTCGGATTTTCCAATTCTGACTTGGATTTCCAAGACTTAACTCGGATTTTCCAAACTAACCTCGGATCTCAAGACTTAACTCGGATTTCCAAGACTTGACTCGGATTTCCAAGACTTAACTCGGATTTCCAAGACTTGACTCGGATTTCCAGACTAACTCGGATTTGAACTATAGTCAACTCGANATCTCTGAGGTACAAATCGTACCTAATAAACAGAATACTACAGTGACAATTCAGGAAACTAGCGAGTTATATATCCAACCGCCGTGGTACGCAAGGAAACTAGCGAGTTATATATCCAACCGCCGTGGTACGCAACGATTTCTAAATCTCATCTCAAGTACAGGTTCGACGTGTTAACACGTGTTAGAAGTGGTTTGGCAAATAACTTAAAACTTGTGGTCGATTGATTCTTGAATGCAGAAACATCGATGTAGTACTATTATTGGCCTCACTAGTTGAATTTGGCGTGGCGTCACGCCACACCTTTGGTATTTTTTTTTTGTAGAATATATATTTTTTTGTTCAACAAAATGTTGGCTAAATTGTAATGTTCGAACATGTTTTTTTATTTATGAATAGTTAGCATTTTTTGTGAGCATTTTTTGATAAATTTTCTATATTGTTCAAATATTTAATAGGGTGAAATGGTCCAACATGTTTGTATTTCGGCGGGAGTTTTAAATTTGAAATAGGGTAGATGCATTAGAATTACTTCCAAATAGTGATAACATTTGAATTGATTTTAGGGAAGGTGCTTTTGAATTACTTGCAAATAGTGACAACATTTGAATATTCAATTTTTTTCCTTAGCATACGCCGCACCCGCTGTATTCTAAAATGTCCCAATTTGTCGAGATTTGTCGTTTATTTTATCAAAAATTTCACTAAATTGTTTCTTTAAATTTTGATTGTTTGGGAAATGTCAAAATCCGTTGGAATTTGGCGTCTATTTTCTCTAAATTTTCACTAATTTGGAAGTGTTCAATTTTTTTTGTTTTTCTAGTTTTCTGCCATAAGTAGGTTGCATATTTTATGTACTTTGGAAATCTTGAAATTCGTTGGAAATTGGTGTCGATTTTATCCAAATTTCCAATAATTTAGAATATCTTTTTTTTGTTTGTTGCCCATTAATGGGTTGCAATTTTTGTTTATAAGAATTCTGAAGCAATTTCCATTTATCTTTTCTCGATTTGTAGATTTGAAGGTGTTGATATTAGGACATTTATTGTTTTTCTGGATATTGTTCAGGGAAATTGGATCAGCATTTGGAGATTTTAAATTTTCAAATTTGAGTTGCGATGTTATGCCATAATTAATTGCGATGATGTGCGATGTGATGTTTAATTTGAGTCTAAAATTACAGGGAACGTATTATCTGAGCATTTATTAATTTCAACTCCACATAATTAGAGGAAGTGCATTTGGTTTGTTTCCAAATCTTGACCACATGTAAGTATTCAAACATGTTTGTTTTTTTAGACATAAATCATGTTTGTATTTTTCCATAAGTAGTTGGCATTTATTTTTTCTGAGCACGTTGACATATTGTGGACTATTTTTTTTTTACCGTTTTGAATTTTTCAAATATGTTTCTATATTTCAGTAACATCTAATTTAATCGCGCCCAGGCGCGTCCGATGCGCCCAGCTGTGCGTGCCGACTCGCGGTGCTGCGCCACGGCCGCATTTTGGCCACCGGAGCGTCACCGACGACGACCAAATGCCGTGGGAGTTTTTCTATTTAATTCAAATTCATACAATTGGTTATATAGTTATGAATTTGCATTTTGTTGGAATATTCAAATGCAGTGACTTTTTTTTTTATTTTGTTCTTACAATTTTGTGGAATTTGGTCGCATTTGATTTGGAAATGTATGTAATCAAACTGTTTATTTTTTGAAGGTATTTGTATTTATTAAGTTCAATTTAGAAGGAAGACACAATTACACATTTAGAGCAAATGAATTTGCATTTTCCCTAAACATTCATGTAATCAAACGTTTGTTTTTTAAATGAAGTGATTGTTCTTTTTTTTTTTGCAAATTTGTGGAATTTGGTCTCATTTCATTTTGAAACGTAATCAATTTTTTTGTTTTAATATTTCATGAACAATGCTTTATTGAAGTATTGTAGATGTCCAAAGCGTATTGAAGTATTGCAGATGTCCAAATCATTTAGGTGGGGAAAAAACTTCTTATTTTCTTTGCGTTCGCTGAATTAATTTAATTCCATATGTTGGGATGTCAGGCAACTTTGTAATTTGTCATAAATATTGAAATATTTAGTTTGACTTCATAGTCTAAGGTAGTGCGTTGGCATGTTTTTTCTAGATTCGTGCTAACAAATGGGAAAAGTCTGTATATGTTGCATTTAAATTTTGACCATTTTGAATTGTGAAACTATATTTTGTGTTTGGCTTTATGTAGCTAGCGTTGATTTTTTCTGAGTATCTTGTACATAGTTTAGTGAATGTTCAAATATTTATGTAATTAAAATGTTTAAATATGTTCGTATGTTGGCATGAATTTTTATTTGTATTTAGGGAAGGTGTATTTTGAATATCTTTGAATATTTTAAAAGTTTTGAATATCCAAAAAGTTTTGTTTTATGGCATAAGTAATTAGCACGTAATTTTCTGATTGTTTTGTTGTATTACCTATATTCTTGTTGGTGGGTATAGTCAGAGTTTTTTGATTTTTGAACGATTTTTAATTTTTCTGGAAATCGTCTAGCCCTTCATGCTAATATGTGGGAGGCATTTCTTTTTTCTTGAAATATTGAAATTTGAATGGAGATCATATGCCATAAGTAGTTTTTTTTTTCTTTTTGTACGTATGTTGTTTATTTTTTATTTTTTTCGTCATTAATGTGGTGTAAATAATTAAATTCTAGAAATGTGCATATTTAAAAGTTTTTTGGTTTATAATATGTTAAATTCCAAGGAAAGTAAGTTGTTTGAATGCCAAAATTGGAGAATTGGGAAGTTATTTATATTTATTAAATTCAATTTAGAAGCAAGGTGCAATTGGAGCGAATGAATTTGCATTTTGTTGGAATATTTAAATGCAGTGACTTTTTTTTATTTTGTTCTTACAATTTTGTGGAATTTAGTCGCATTTGATTTTGAAATGTATGTAATCAAACTGTTTATTTTTTGAAGGTATTTGTATTTATTAGATTCAATTTAGAAGCAAGACACAATTACACATTTAGAGCAAATGAATTTGCATTTTCCCTAAACATTCATGTAATCAAACGTTTGTTTTTTTAAATGAAGTGATTGATTTTTTTTAATTTGTGGAATTTGGTCTCATTTCATTTTGAAACGTAATCAATTTTTCGTTTTAATATTTCATGAACAATGCTTTATTGAAGTATTGCAGATGTCCAAAGCGTATTAAGTATTGCAGATGTCCAAATCATTTAGGTGGGGAAAAAAACTTCTTATTTTCTTTGCGTTCGCTGAATTAATTTAATTCCATATGTTGGGATGTCAGGCAACTTTGTAATTTGTCGTAAATATTGAAATATTTAGTTTGACTTCATAGTCTGAGGTAGTGCGTTGGCATGTTCGTATTAAAATTGGAAAATTGGGAAGTTTTTTTATATTTATTAAATTCAATTTGTAAGCATGGTACAATTAGAGCAGTTGAATTTGCATTTTGTTGAAATATTCATTTGTTTGATTTTTTTTTCCGTGCTAATTTTGGCAATTCTTTTTTTTGTAGGTTTTTTGTTTGTTTGTCATATTTGTGAGTACCATGGTGTAAGTAATTAAATTCTGGAAATGTGCATATTTAGAAGTTTTTTTGGTTTCTAGTATGTTCAGTTTCAACGAAAGTTTACGTTGTTAAGTTGTTCGTATGCCAAAAATGGAAAATTAGGAAGTTTTTTATATTTATTAAATTTAATTTTGGAAGCAAGGTACAATTAGAGCAAATGAATTTGCATTTTGTTGAAATATTCACGTGTTCGATCTTTTTTTTCGAATTCGGTGACTATTTTTTTCTTTGTTTTTACAAATTTGTGTAATTTGGTTGCGTTTAATTTGGAAATGTTTGTAATCATTTTTTTTGAATGCAATGACAAATTTTTTTTTATATAATTTTGTGGAATTTGGTTGTTTTTGGTTTAGAAATATTTGTAGACGAATTTGCATTTCCTAGAAATATTCATCTCATCGATTTTTTATATGCAGTGTGTCGTCGTGGTGAACAACAGATGCCTAGGGGTAGGCTTGAGTTTGGGGGCCGATGGACGCTAGAGGATTCGGGGAGGGATTGCGCGATGGAGTCACGCACGAAGAACACTGCAAACACAAAGATTTACCCCGCTTCGGGGCTCTCGTGAGTGATAAAACCCCTACTGCAGCATCTATCCTACTTTGGTGTATTCTCATCTCATATGCGGTGGGTACAAATGCTCCTTGAGCTGTGAGGAACTAGCTACGGAGAAGAACTCCAGGGAGTCAGCAGAGAGAACGGGAGGAGAAGAAGGAAGTGAGCCCATGCAGGAGCTGTGTTCGCGCACCCGCGCGTCCCCGTGTCCCCTTCCCCTGGTGCTCTTTATAAAGGCAGAGCCCAGGGAACAGACAAGGGACAAGGGGACAAGAAACACTATTTAATGACATGACTATTGGGGTCTAATCCATACTGTTGAGGTGTCCTGGTGTGTGCTGTAGCCATGCTGGGCATGGATGCCCGCACGATGCCCTGTCTCTTTGTCCCTTGCCCTTATCCCCGGGGAGGCGGTAGCTGATATTTATATATGTCGGTGTAGTATGCTTGACTTGGAGCAACCTGGTGTGCTGGCTTGACTTGGTGATGCTGGAGATGATCCGGTCGAAGTAGAGATAGGAGCCGGGACGATATGCCTCCGAGGTATGTCGGATGAACAGTGTTCGGATGAACAGTGTCCTGATGAACAGTACCGAGGATGAACAGTGCCACCCCGGTCTTGTATGTCGGTCGGGACGATGTACCTCCGAGTTATGTCGGATGAACAGTACCGGGATGAACAGTACCGGGGATGAACAGTGCCAACCCGGGTCTTGTACGTCGGTCGGGACGATGTACCTCCGAGTTATGTCGGATGAACAGTGCCGGGTGAACAGTACCGGGATGAACAGTACCGGGGATGAACAGTGCCAACCCGGGTCTTGTATGTCGGTCGGGACGATGTACCTCCGAGTTATGTCGGATGAACAGTGCCGGGTGAACAGTACCGGGATGAACAGTACCGGGGATGAACAGTGCCAACCCGGGTCTTGTATGTCGGTCGGGACGATGTACCTCCGAGTTATGTCGGATGAACAGTGCCGGGTGAACAGTACCGGGATGAACAGTACCGGGGATGAACAGTGCCAACCCGGGTCTTGTATGTCGGTCGGGACGATGTACCTCCGAGCTATGTCGGATGAACAGTGCCGAAACCGGGTCAATAGTACCGCCAGGCATACCTGGGTCTCGCATGAAAATCCACCAACTCTGGGTACCCGGGGTTACATCCCCGACACTAGTCCCCGAGGCTGCGGGGGACTTGTAGAGTCGCGCGCAGACTTACAAATGAATGTCCAACACCAAAATCTCCATGAAAGAATTATCTTGCCAGCATGGCCACCAGCATAAGTCCGCCGTCTAGCCATGCCTTCCAAATAAAACGCATCATCCGGTTGACCGAGCTCACCCGAATCAACAACGAGATGGACCGTTTGCACTGGAAATGAATCGCCTGTATGGGCATATTTTTCATGTCGGGTGTCTACAGCCTTTTGCTGAATGGACACAGTGCCTGCATGGGCACATTTTATATGTCGGTTTACCGACCTTCGATGTCTCCAGCATTAGCTGGTTCGACATTTTGGCCTCATGGGCATATTTCCTATGTCGGTTTCTGCCACTTTGGGCTTTTACCTCATAGACATGTCGGTTTCTTGGCCACTCTGGGCACGTCTCATATGTCGGTTTCTCGGCCGCTCTGGGCACGTCTCTTATGTCGGTTTCTGCCGCTCTGGGCTTTTACCGAATCATATGTCGGCAGCAAGAGCTGGACCGACATATAGCCTGCTTGGGCTTAAGCCGAACGTTCTGCCTTCATGGGCACTTGTCATCTGACGAGTTGAGATATATCTCAACGCGTACCACCCCACGAGATTAGATATTTCTCGACTCGACACACCGAGATATTTGAAGAATCATGATAGTCGATCAGGCCGATAAGGATAACGATTTGTGAGATACCTGATGATGTGAGATAAATGCTGTGATATTTTGGCAAGCCGAAATAAACGGCGATTCAAGATATTGCAAGATGCCCAGATACTTAGGCGAACCGATATAGACAGCGATTTGAGATATGAGGTGATATTGAGATATAACTGAGAACCGAAATAAACGGTGATCTGGAGAATACCGATAAAACCGCAATCTGGGTGATGAATATTCACTTGGTAAAACCGATACTGCCTTTCAATGTTAGTTCAAGCAGATATATAATGGATATTTAACAGGACTAGTAACTTTATTCCACAGATATATATAAGTCTAGCGTACGACCGGAGTTAAAGCTAGTAACAACACTATGTACGAGGACACAGACTTGGACTTAACCGAGTCCCCGAGTCACTTTTCTTTATCTAGGAGATAAAACAAAACCATACGGGCAGTCCAGTCCCCGGGTCAAGACACCTTGGTCCCGGGGAAACAGCCAGACAAAGCAGAAACGAGGGGAGAGTCCCCGAGCACTATCTGAGACTATCTAAAAAGTAATGCAGACACATAAACGATACTTACAAGGCAAAGTTGTCGGAGAAGTCGAGGAAGACGCTGATGCTGGTATAAATATCAATATGTCGGCCCTGACCACATGTATGTCGGATTTGACCATCATATGTCGGATTCCTCATGCTTAACTCAGATTTCCAAAGCTTAACTCGGATTTCCAAGCCTTGACTCGGATTTTCCAACCTTAACTCGGATTTCCAAGACTTAACTCGGATTTTCCAAGTCTGACTCAGATTTCCAAGACTTAACTCGGATTTTCCAAGTCTGACTCAGATTTCCAAGACTTAACTCGGATTTCCAAGACTTAACTCGGATTTGACACCCTTGACTCGGATTTTCCAAGTCTTGACTCGGATTTGACACCCTTGACTCGGATTTTCCAAGTCCTGACTCGGATTTGACACCCGGGGACGATGCCGATGTTGAGTCCCCGAGTCACTTTTCTCATCCGGGCCCTATCGATGATGTCCGTTGGTGAAGGCAGCGCTTGCCTCTGCCCACAGCAGCAAGCTAGAGCGCGACGGCAGTGTTGACGTAGAACTGCCGGGCAAGCCAGAGGCACGGCACGCCGACCGCAGCCTTGTTGACGACGTTGGTGCCGGTGACGAAGAGCTTGATGAAGCGGCCCGGCGAGCGGTAACCCCGCAACGCCAGGCGTGGTGCTCGCCGGAGTCGATGAAGAAGGTCCCGTCCGAAATTAGCCCTGCAAGCGCCGCTACCAGCCCCACGGTGGGCGCCAACTGTCGTGGTGGTGAACAACAGATGCCTTGGGGTAGGCTTGAGTTTGGGGGCCGATGGACGCTAGAGGATTCGGGGAGGGATTGCGCAATGAAGTCACGCACGAAGAACACTGCAAACACAAAGATTTACCCTGCTTCGGGGCTCTCGCGAGAGATAAAACCCCTACTGCAGCATCTATCCTACTTTGGTGTATTCTCATCTCATATGCGGTGGGTACAAATGCTCCTTGAGCTGTGAGGAACTAGCTACGGAGAAGAACTCCAGGGAGTCAGCAGAGAGAACGGGAGGAGAAGAAGGAAGTGAGCCCATGCAGGAGCTGTGTTCGCGCACCCGCGCGTCCCCGTGTCCCCTTCCCCTGGTGCTCTTTATAAAGGCAGAGCCCAGGGAACAGGCAAGGGACAAGGGGACAAGAAACACTATTTAATGACATGACTATTGGGGTCTAATCCATACTGTTGAGGTGTCCTGGTGTGTGCTGTAGCCATGCTGGGCATGGATGCCCGCACGATGCCCTGTCTCTTTGTCCCTTGCCCTTATCCCCGGGGAGGCGGTAGCTGATATTTATATATGTCGGTGTAGTATGCTTGACTTGGAGCAACCTGGTGTGCTGGCTTGACTTGGTGATGCTGGAGATGATCCGGTCGAAGTAGAGATAGGAGCCGGGACGATATGCCTCCGAGGTATGTCGGATGAACAGTGTTCGGATGAACAGTGTCCTGCTGAACAGTACCGAGGATGAACAGTGCCACCCCGGGTCTTGTACGTCGGTCGGGACGATGTACCTCCGAGTTATGTCGGATGAACAGTGCCGGGTGAACAGTACCGGGATGAACAGTACCGGGGATGAACAGTGCCAACCCGGGTCTTGTATGCCGGTCGGGACGATGTACCTCCGAGTTATGTCGGATGAACAGTGCCGGGTGAACAGTACCGGGATGAACAGTACCGGGGATGAACAGTGCCAACCCGGGTCTTGTATGTCGGTCGGGACGATGTACCTCCGAGTTATGTCGGATGAACAGTGCCGGGTGAACAGTACCGGGATGAACAGTACCGGGGATGAACAGTGCCAACCCGGGTCTTGTATGTCGGTCGGGACGATGTACCTCCGAGTTATGTCGGATGAACAGTGCCGGGTGAACAGTACCGGGATGAACAGTACCGGGGATGAACAGTGCCAACCCGGGTCTTGTATGTCGGTCGGGACGATGTACCTCCGAGTTATGTCGGATGAACAGTGCCGAAACCGGGTCAATAGTACCGCCAGGCATACCTGGGTCTCGCATGAAAATCCACCAACTCTGGGTACCCGGGGTTACATCCCCGACACAGTGACTTTTCTTTTTTTTTCAAATTTGTGGAAATTGGTCTCGTTTGATTTGGAAATTCACGTAATCATTTTTCTTTTTATTTTATGCAGTGGATTTCAAGTAGATTGGAAAAGGTCCCGAAGTATTTGAAATGACCATTTTGATTTTTAGAAATTTTTAAAACTTGGTATGAATTTATTTGGAGTTGTATTTGGAAAGTTACAAAAGTTTTTAAAAAATAGGAAAATGAAAAAGAAAGAAAAAAAGGGTCGGCCGAGCTGCACAGCAGCCCAACCCCACTAGCAGGCCCGCCTGGCCAGCCCAGGCCCACTGTGACATCGTCGTGACATCACCGGTGGGCGGGCTCTGCCGCGGCGGCGTCGACGTCGCCGGCGTCGATCCAGCGCGAGCTAGGACGCGCGCGGACGCGGGCTGCCTTCAGGTGGCGGCGCCGCCGCTTATGCGTGGCCGGAGCGGCGGCGGCGGCGTGGAAACACGGCGGTGGACCTGGGCCGCGGCGCAGACGATTCCGGCGCCACCGCGGCGTCCCGGCGAACGATCTTCGGCGAGCAGAGGGAGGGCGCGACGGCGCAGGTCGTTGTGGGCGGCGATCTGAGCGGGGAGGGCCGGAGCGGCGGCATCGAACGCGGCGGCGGCGGCGGCGACCTCCGGCGTCGCGGGAGAGAGAAGGGGAAGGAGGGGGCTCTGCGGGCGGTTTTGCACGAAGGACCTCGAAGTTTCCGGGAATTGCACTCAGGTCCCTGTACGCGGGAAAATGTGGACTGCGGGTTTGATTTATCGATTAGTGAGGGTTGTTTTTGGAAAACCGTCACCGACGCGTCCCGCGGGCCGTCGGTTCGCCGTTCGACGGCGCGGATCGTGGCACTGTAGCTACTGTAGCAACTACAGTAGCTACTACTCGCAGCTACAGTCGCCGATCGCTCACAGCTCGCGAAATGGTTCGTCTTTAATAGATAGATAGATGCATGCATGTCCAGCTATGCTGAAGATCCTTCTAGTATGAGCTTAGGTATTTTCCAAACATTTCAGGGAGGTGCAAGTCTAGCTTCCCCGCTTCTTTCCCGTAAAATGTATTCCCATTTATCTCGTATCCTTAAAAAGTCAATACAGTCGAAGATGGTGATGTGACCAATAAGTAGAGTTGATCTACAACATCGGTGTCATTCATGAGATGTAATCGCAACCAACTGCCGAAAGTCTCCATGTGTTTTTGTTTAATCCAGGAGTCAGGCTTCCCTGGGTTTTTGGAGCGTACAATATTCTTGTGTACCTCGATATACGGAGCCACGAAGGTGGAACTTTGTAGAACTGTGTAGTGTGCTTGAGTGAAAGAATGCCCGTCCCTACATATCATTGCTTTATTTGCCAGCTTGCCTTTTCCACTAAGTCTCCCCTCATGCCGCGATTCAGGAAGACCAATCGACTTAATGTCGGGAATAAAGTCAACACAAAACTCAATGACCTCCTCTGTTCCATAGAACGAAAAAAATAGCATGCTATTTCCCGGTTAATAGCACGATATAGCGTATTTGTAAAGGCTACGCTATATTTAGCCTAAAGTTGACGTTACGGCGCTATTTATCGTTTTATACACGCCAAACCACACTAAATGTGGTAATGTTATAGCTACACTAACAAAAATCCTAGAAATTACGTTAGGTAATGATGATGGCGGGCAATCTGTTGGTTCTTCTCTAGTTATTCTGAAGACGATGTTAATGATTCTGATTAAAGTTTAAAACTGTTTATCTTTTAGTTGATTAAATTTCATGGTTTAAGCCTCATATTTGTATTTGTGCCATTGATTTGGCATTGGCATTTGAATATGGTTACCTGGTTAAGCATGTATTGCTTCTGGACAAATTTTTAGTGCTGAAATCCTTGATATTTGGGTTATTCTTGCATTTTTTTCATCACCCTATTTTACATGTAACTTCGCTATATCATGCTATATCTTGTATAGCTTCTGGAGGAGGGCCACGCTATTTTTCATAGCACGCTATTTTTTTCCTTCCATAGCCTTTGGAGATGCTTCCTTCTGGCCTAGCACGGTTATGAACATATTTATTCAAGACTCCCATGAACCTCTCGAATGGGAACATATTGTGTAGAAATACAGGACCGAGAATTGCAATCTCGTCGACTAGGTGAACCAGGAGATGCGTCATAATATTGAAAAATGATGGGGGGAACACCAACTCAAAACTAACAAGACATTGGACCACATCCTTCTGTAACCTTGTCAGACTTTCTTGATCGATTACCTTCTGAGATATTGCATTGAGAAATGCACATAGCTTCACAATGGGTACTCGAAGATTTTCCAATAGAAGCCCCCTCAATGCAATCGGAAGCAACTGCGTCATAATCACGTGGCAATCATGAGACTTCAGGTTTTGAAATTTTTTATCTGCCATATTTATTATTCCCTTTATATTTGATGAGAAGCCAGCCGGGACCTGATATTGCTCAGGTATTCAAAAAATATTTCCTTCTCTGCTTTCGTAAGAGCGTAGCTGCTTAAGTAATGACGCCCTTTATCCGTATGCTTGTTGTTTGGGTCTTTCATATGTTGCTAGTCCTCCCGTGCTTCCGGTGTATCTTTTCTCTTACCATACATGCCGAGGAAGTCTAGCAGGTTCACGCAAAGATTCTTTATCACGTGCATCACGTCGATTGAAGACCGGACCTCTAGGAATTTCCAATAGGGTAGCTTCCAAAATATAGATTTCTTCTTCCACATGGGCGCGTGTCCGGTAGCGACGTCTTTCGGAACAGATTGACCGCCAAGACCCTTTCCAAAGATTACTTCTATGTCCTTGACCATACCAAATATAGCATCACCATCAGGGAGGTTAGGCTTCTTCCGGTGATCTGCCTCACCTTTGAAATGCTTGCCTTTCTTTCTTACGGGATGATTGGCTAGAAGAAATTGATGACACCCCAGGTACACGACCTTCTTACATTTTTCGAAATATATACCTTTAGTCTTATCTAAACAGTGCGTGCATGCGTTGTATCCCTTGTTTGACTGTACTGAAATGTTACTAAAAGCAGGCCAATCATTGATGGTTACGAACAGCAACGCTCGTAGGTCAAATTCCATCTGTTTGTGCTCATCCCACACCGTACACCTGGTATGGCCCACAACTGCAAAAGTTCATCAACTAATGGCCTTAGGTACACATCAATGTCGTTGCCGGGTTGCTTCGGGCCTTGGATGAGAACGGGCATCATAATGAACTTCCGCTTCATGCACAACCAAGGAGGAAGGTTGTAGATACATAGAGCCACGGGCAGGTGCTGTGACTGCAGCTCTGCTCCACAAAATGATTCATACCGTCTGTACTTAGACCAAACCATAAGTTCCTTGCGTCACCTGCAAAGTCTGAGAACTCTCTCTCGATTTTTCTCTACTGCGACCCATCGGCGGGGTGTCTCAACTTCCCGTCTTTCTTACGCTCTTCTTTGTGCTATCGCAACAACCTGGCATGCTCTTTGTTTCTGAATAGACGTTTCAACCATGGTATTATAAGAGCATACCACATAACCTTAGCAGGATTCCTCTTCCTTGGGGGCTCGTCATCGCCCTCGACATCACCAGGGTCATCTTGTCTGATCTTGTACCGTAGTGCAGTGCATACCGGACATGCATCCACATTCTCGTACTCCTCACCGCGGTAAAGGATGCAGTCATTGATGCATGCATGTATCTTCTGCACATCTAATCCTAGAGGGCAGATAGCCTTCTTTGCTTCGTACGTAGTCTCGGGCAATTCGTTATCCTTTGGAAGCTTCGGCTTCATTATTTTCAGTAACTTCTCAAATCCCTTGTCAGATAAACCAGTCTCTGCCTTCCATTTCAGCAATTCCAGTGTGGTACCGAGCTTTGTGCTGCCATCTTTGCAATTTGGGTACAACAACTTTTTGTGATCCTCTAGCATGGCCTCCAACTTCAGCTTCTCCTTTTCTGTATCGCATTCTCGTTTTGCATCAGAAATGACCCGACCAAGACCATCATCGGGCTCATCTGACGCCCGTTGTTCTTCACCTCCTTCTTCTTCATTGTCTTCCATCGCAGTATCACCGTATTCTTCAGGGAACATAGGATAGTTCTCATCATCCTTTTCTTCTTCATTGTCTTCCATCATAACCCCTCTTTCTCTGTGCTTGGTCCAACAATTATAGCTGGGCATGAAACCTCTCCGAAGCAGGTGGTCTTGAAGGGTCCTCGAGGAAGAGTGATCCTTAACGTTCCGACAGTCCACACATGGACAAGGCATAAAACCATCATCTTTGTTTGCCTCAGCCACATGGATAAATTTATGCAGGCCCGCAATAAAATCGGAATTGCGTCGGTCGTCGTACATCCATCGCTGCTGTTCATCCATCTGCATATCATATAATTAAGTTTATCAAATACCATTAGAATAACATCTTGAATACTGAAATGACCACCGTATATCGACACATGCAAAATTTGTATCAATTACAGATGAAAAGGACAAAGGTTGCTAATTAACCTCGATCGATCGGAGAAAAGAGAGAGGACAAAGCCTAAGGGTGGCTCGGGCACCTCATATCATTTTGTGTGAACTTAAATGTGGCTCGGGCATTTCATCGAACACCTCTAGTGCATAGCAAAGGAAAACAAACTAGCACCCACCTCTCACACCTCCTAGCAGAAAAATAATAATAGAGGAGTAGAAGCTGGCTGGCTTTATAGGCAGGGGACTATTAGTCCCGGTTCGTGCTGTCAACCGGGACTAATAGGGGACTATTAGTCCCGGTTCGTACTGTCAACCGAAACTAATGCTCTGAGGGAGCTTTAGTCCCGGTTGATAGCACGAACCGGGACTAATGCCCCTGGCCCAACCAGGACCAATGCCTCACGGGACCCTGGCCGGTCGAACCGGGACCAATGCCAGGCATTGGTCCCGGTTTGTCACTGAACCGGGCCTAATGGCTCCCCCCCTTCCCAAAGACCATTTTTCCACTAGTGCATGGCACCCCCTAAAAATTGTAGAAATTTATTTAGCTACTAATATCTAGACTAATTCTTGCTAAATGCTACTAATGTTTGAATTAATTCTTGCCAAATGCTAAGTACAATAGGGAAGTTTTTAAGCTTGGCACCCTCAACAATTTTGTCCTAGATCCGCCACTGTGTATACGTACCATCTAGGCCAATGGGACGTGCACTTGAAATAGTTTGAATTGTAGTTTAATTATTATAGGTGACATCTCGGCCAATGAGCAGTCGAAAAGTATGCAACCTTCCCCTTGATCCAAATCATCTCTGAGGTATAAATCGTACTGTTGATAAACAGAATACTACAGTGACAATTCAGGAAACTAGCGAGTTATATATCCAACCGCCGTGGTACGTATCGATTTCTAAATCTCATCTTAAGTACGGGTTCGACATGTTAACACGTGTTAGAAGTGGTTTGGCAAATAACTTAAAACTTGTGGTCGATTGATTCTTGAAAGCAGAAACATCGATGTAGTACTATTATTGGCCTCATGCATGCATGCATGTCCAGCTATGCTGAAGATCCTTCTAGTATGAGCTTAGGTATTTTCCAAACATTTCAGGGAGGTGCAAGTCTAGCTTCCCCGCTTCTTTCCCGTATTGTTCCTACGTGTACGTACGTGCACGCACTAGCGAGCGATCGATGGATGCACGTGTGCGGACACAACGACCAGTTGCATGTGGTCGAGTTATCTGGTCCCGGCCGCACGCGCGCTGAGCTTAGTTAACTCGATTGTAGCTTCATTTTCGATCGGGATGCCATCGCAACGCACTACGCACGCATGCGAGTGTCCCTTTTTGTAGATTGCAACATGAGAGATGATCAGAGGATCCTAGAAGAGAGCTCGATCAGCAACTGAAATGGCCGGTCGGTAACTCTAGATTATTATGCACTGAAGAGTTAGTTAGTTGTTTGGTTTGATTAGTACCCTGGTTGGGCGCCATTAATTGCATGCGTAATCCCTCATCAAGCAGGTGGGGATATGCCAAGTTGACCTGCATGGGCATATACTATCATCCACGTACCGGGTTCCAATGTGATCGATTGTGTTCTGGCCGGACCAAACTTACAACCTGGAGCTAAAAATCCATTATTTTTACAGCTTAGTTATAGGTTTTCACTGACACTGCCACGCCTGCGTTGTGTTGTACCTCTGCAGTGACAAGAGTTATACTGGCCTTAGCAGCATCGGCAGCAGATCGTCGCTAACAAGTTGAGCTGGGCTTGGGCTAACTACGTGCTTTCACGTCTTGCTCGCGAGGAGTTCCAGATTCTGATCTACTAGTAAGTACGTATAAACACTATACCAAATCGACAAGAATATATCTATATATACATGTGGTGGAAACCGGGATTGCTGTAAATTAATGGAAAACCAGGGATGAGGTTGTGGTTCGGCGATCCTCCGAATTAAACCAGCACGGAATCGGAGGGCCGAGCTAGTAGTAACTTATCTGTCAATCCATGGACGGATCGATCCAAGCCAATCAAATAACCCAGCTAGCTAGCCAGCCGCCATCAGATCAAATTAGCTCAACATTCGATCGACACGTAGATAGACGTACACGCACGCCCGCTATCCCTGATTCGCCATTAACTGTAATACCCCAGCTTTTAGCAACCAATGAAGGGTAGAAGTATGATTTTGTGCATCTGCATGCATGCATCTGAAAAAAATCCGAATAATTTTTTCGCAAAATAAAAACCTGGAGGGATTGGAGATCATTCACCCTCATGAATAGAGTTTAGCTCATCTGAGGTGAATATGATATTTTTTTGGCATGACCTCCGGACATTTTTACTGGTTGCGGGAAATCAGATCCAAATTGGAATATACAAATGTTATCGAATTGGAGAACTTATTTAGATGAGTAACAAAGTTATACATGCTTATGCAAATAAGCAAATAACTCATAATTAAATACCAACTCAACACCTAACACAACACAAACAGTTATGAAAACAAAGTAAATAATGTAATTGGTTGAGTACATTAAAACTTTGTCCTTACTTTGCCTCAACCATAAAAGCTAATATAAATGCTTAAGTAATTCTATATTACATCAAACTTGATCTTCTTATTTGATCTTAGCTTCTTATCTTCAAATCTTTCCAAAGACATTCCTGCAAGACAAATCAAATAAGAAAGAAACTTGGGATAAGATTCAAAGGCTTTGTGTGTTATATAGAAGTAGTTTGGTAACAAGATCAGCTACCTTGTTAACAGATTTCTTTTGTATACCTAAAAGCAATGAAATGTCAAATAAATTAAATCAGGTTCAAAACAAAATTCCTTGTGATCAAAATGTTTGCCCTCACCATAAGGGTGAGGCAACTTAATTATGGAGCTTAACTAATGGATATTAGGAACTTGCCCTAATATCCAATTATTGACTAGAAGGATCAACATTACTTCAAAGGCGACAAGGGATTATGGATCAGACTTGGATCAGCTGAATCATCTGGAGTCAAGCAGTCAACAAGGATGAGGAGCAGCATTTGATCAATACAAGAGAAAGGAACCAGAGGCAACACTGATCTTTTTACCAAGAAGGCAATGTATCAACCTCTTAATCTCATCAACTGCCTTTTAAGAAAAGCCACATAAAAATATTTCTCCAATGGAATAAAATCTCAAGGGAGAAGATAACCCAATGATAAAGACCACAAATATGAATCTTGCAAAGATACTTGAGCATCCCAACCTTGTTATAAAATGTTTAATAGTTGATCATGTTCATGGCAAGTATGCTTTTGAACACAAGAGCTTGAGTGCATCTTAAATAAAAGGTGAACACATTTAAATAACTAAAACATCTCCCTATTTTTTTAAAATGTGACAAAGGTGTTTCAAAAATTCAAAATAAAAATATGTGGAGCTTCTCTATAATATTAGGAGCATCCATGATTTTTTCTATGATTTTTGGACTTATCTAAAAGCCCTAAATAAATATGTGAAGTTTCTGTTTTAAAGAATTTCTTAGTTACTCAGAAGTCCAGGGGGTTATGTGCAAAAATTCCTTTTCTTTTCTTTCTTCTTCTTCCTTCGCGGCCAGAAGGACGAAGCCGACGCCGCCGCGCCACCTCCTGCTTGCTTGCCTCCTTGCGGGGATAAGACCCGGGGAGACGTCCCCATCTCTCTCTCTCTCGCTCACTCTTCCCCTCAGCTCTCTCTCCCTTCTTCCTCCCCGCGAACCCACCTGAAACCCTAACCCTAACATCCACTGCCGCCGTCGTGCCCCTCAAATCGCCGGCAAACGGTGGAGCTCCGTGGTCGGAGACCTTGTCCACCATCTTCGCCTCGTCGTCCTCTACGCGGTGGTATCACGCGCGCGTGCCGGGAGGGACCGTAGCCGTGGAACGCGTCCGGCGTCCCGAACGCCAGCCGCCGGTGTCGAGCTCGATTCCGTCGCCGACGTTGCTCCATCAGCGCCTAAATCTTGTCCCCGACGATCACAGTGAGCTCAGGCCTCGATTGCATCCTTTATTCCGCTGGATTTCATCCGTATTTTGGGAACCGGATTTGGCCGCCGTGTTCCGCCGCCGCGCCTCGCCGCCGTGGTAGTTCCGGCGACCATATCGGGGCGGCGCCGCTACCCCTTGGTTCGCCTCTGTTCCGCGCGTCTCGCGCGTGTGTCTTCGTCGCCCGGGGAGGCCAGATTCGGCCGGGCCGTGGCCGACATGGCCGCTGGCCATAGCTGCTGACGTCAGCCGACGTCAGCGCATCCTTATCCCGATTTTAATTAATAAAACTCTGACGAGTGGGACCCACTATCAGATATTTTAACCTTTTCCTGAAATTCCAGAAATAATTCAAACTTATAAAATTCATAACTTTTAAATCATAAGTCAGAAAAATATAAATAAAATATCAAAATGACCAAAAAAATTAAATCTATTCGATTATGCTAAATTCATACTTGTTTAATAAACTAAAAATAAAAGTTTTTTAGAATTACCAAAATGCCACTTAAACATCACCTAAAATTTTGAAATCCAAATAAATTCCTAAAATTAAATAAAAATATGTTCTCATCTCCAAATTTTATAAGGATTTCAAATATGATTTTTATTTAATTTATTGAAAAGGTTTTATTGAATGAAAAATACTAAGATCCATAATGGATATGATTTCAATTATTTAAAATAAATTATTTGAAAATAATTTCTTATGTAATAATTAAAAGATAGTAACTGGAATTGAATTGTACTAGCTTCTAAACTACTAGTTTTCTAAAAAGAAAATAAATTTGAAATATAAGTTCAAACATAAAATTTGAACTCTATTAAATTTTGTAAATGACTGTTCCGTTACTCATATTAGGTAAAACACACAAAAAGGAGTTCATTTGAAAATCAATCACTCTAGTGTATTACCTTTTGAAAGTAGTTAAATAAAATAAAATTATGAAATAAATGCAATTCTTAATTGAGCATCTGTAAGTTGTTATTACTCATGTAAAACATTACTTCGATAATCATAGCAAACACCTAAGTCTAAAAGTTATAACAACTCAAAGCATCTCACCGTTAACAAAGTAATCAATAACGTGAAGCGCTTACTTGTGAGTTTGGTATTTTGGGTTATATACGATGCATCTCATATTTATGCATAATAGCATATTGCAAGTGTTTCCAGTAGTCCTTACCCGGACTACTTTGCTGTTTTCAGATATCCGGGTTCTGACGCAACCCTAGAACCCCGAAGGGCATGAACTGCCACTTTTATCACAGGCAAGTTCATCACTTGCTCATACCTCTTGAAATATTTATTATAAAACTATTTGCAAAACCTTATTATACTATCACCTTTATACAAAAGAAAGCATAAAGCCTATTTCTTTAATAACTTGACTATTTGGCTACCTACCTAAGTGGTGGTAACCTATTATGGTTGGCAAATGGGACCATGGTAAGAAGAATAGGTCCGGAGGTTCCATTTGCACGGGAAAGTATTACCTAGGACTTAACAACAAATGCCGTCATAATGATTGCGCCGTAAAGACGCGTTAACCATAAGACCTGGAATGGGACGGGAAATGCCATCTGTACTTCTCCTAGATGCATGTCAACGGGCTGCCAGTGCCGTAGGCTGTAGGTCTTGCGGGACTACATGCATATGGGTGGGATCCCTTAATTCCCACGGCGACTGGGGTCTAGGATGGTCTGCAAGAGGGTGCCTAGGTGTCTACCGTGAGGGTAGGGCATCAGGGGTGATTCTGCTATGCATGAATTGGGTGGGCATGCGTTGTGTGGAGAAGCACAGTGAATGACTTGGATAAAAAACTGGGCCCCACACCAAGAGAGTGTGGACGGGAAAGATCACCTGGTTGTGCAACAACGTCTTGATCTCTTATGGGTAAAGTAACGCACCTCTGCAGAGTGTAAAAAATTGTAACATGTTACTCCCTGTTCCGGGAAGGAGCTGCGAACGCTGCAGGAAAGGAACTGCATGAAAGTTCTAGCCCTGTGAAGGATGACAGGCATAGTTTTCAGAATAAAAGCTACCTCTTGAAGAAATGGTTACAAAAACCTTGCATTAAGCTTAAGGCTCCCTGGAGTCTAAAGCTGTAGCTAGTGCATCAAACTTCCCACCGTACATATTGGACTTGCTGGGTAACGCTGGTTACTCACTCTTGCCCTTTTGACCCCCTGCTTAGAATCTTGGAGCCATCAAGGGAATTGGCGGTGGTTCACCATGACATCGAGATCTTCATCAAGGAGTCAACCGCTACTTCACCAACCGAAGCACGACGACAACAATAGCAACACAGGAGCAATGACAACGATGATAACAACACATGAGCAATGACAACGAAGAGATCACACTGCCAATGGAGGAGACCACACTTACTGGAGGAACGAGTACAAGTCCGGATAATCTTATTCCAGATAGAGTAGATTAAGGTGGTGGCAACAGCAGTAGTGGATAAGGAGTTAGAGCTAGAGTTGATCTCCAGCTTAGTGCTACGAATTGGCTCTTCTCTGGATTTCATTTGCACGAGGCTATCCTCTATGTATGGAAGAGGTTCTCGAGATTTTGTATTGAGTAGTGTTGTAATCCTATAGTGTTACCTTGGACCTGCTATATTTCTGTTGTACCACTCTGATGGATGTAATATTCATGGAAAGGTCCTTCTGTGAGTATTATGTCAACGACTTGCACACTACACCATGCAGTGGTGTGCTGGGTCACCGCATTAAGGGAGAGCCAGACCAACTTGATAGAATTAACAGCGTGCATTAATGGCGAGTATGGATGTGGACAAGTAGAATTAGTAAAACTGAGATGCATTAATCACAGGGCGTGCACAGAGGCTTAAATAAGCTCAATAGGGGGAGACAGCTGAGTTAATTTGTTCATGTCACTGCCGGATCGACAAGCAGGTCAGTAAGAACAGCATGCAGAGAGAATTGCAGATTAGCCAGCATCCTGGCCAGGATCCTGTCCCGCAATCTCTCTTCTCTCTAGGCCCGGCCGTCTAGAATCCCGCTAATCTAGCATAGTATACTATGCGCCGTGGAATACTTACCAATACATACGCGCGAGTTGCCTGATAAATCGAGGGTCAATCGTTGATGGAAATAAGCTCCAAGTTTGTGACCACTGTATTAGAATCGTCCGACGGTACGGACGTTGTGCTGAGGTTTTTCCGAGCGAAAGCTCTGCGCTCTGACGTCAATGGCGGCGATGCCTGCGGGTATCGTTACCCTTTTGGGGGCGTTGTTGTGGTTACCTTCACCGCGTTAGGGCTCCGGGTGAAAACACTTGACCATTCCGGTCTTGACGGCGGCGGCGTGTTACATCGTTACCCTCTTGAGGGCGTCGTCATGGAGCCTTGTCCCTTCGGGCTTGTTCCGGTTGCCTCGGTGGCAAGTTTGGTTCTTCCTTTTTTATTTTTCCTATCTTTGATCTGCTTTGTAAGAGGTTCCCCTCATCACATTGAATCGGTTCGGCCGTTTGGCTTTATTTATAAAGCGAAGCGAAAACCTGTTTCGAGAATCATGTATTTTTTTGATGAAAAATTAGAATTATGTATTCGTACCCATTACGTTAAAGATATTATCAAATACAAAAAAATCTGAATTTGTAGAATCAAGTCCACATGGATCAATACCTCATGTACAACATATGTAGGAATAGATCAACCTAATGGACGACGGCCGGTTTATTTGCTGCTAGTCTTGCTCTGATAGAAGTTCTACATGGTGCTAATCGTATGTATGAAAAACTTGTAGAATGCATTACAATTTTTTATTGGTCGACGATTACTAGTATTAATTAACAATGGTATTTCAGTGCCAAGTATATAGCATATATTGAACCCACTATATATATTAGAAAGACACATTTAACCACGGGAAAACTAATAAAAAGATTTTACGAACAACTGTACTTATACCCATGAAGTTCTAATCCATACACTGGATGTTCCTATAAATATGTTTGCCTACTCGTATATTAAAACGACTATTAAGATATTTTCAAACATGTGATTTGGATGTCTCTACCATAAACATGTATGGCATGTAGTTTATGCCAATTGCAAAATAATTTATGAAGGGAATAATGTTACAAAATCTATTTAAATATTGTGAAATTCAAGTGTATTTTTCATCGACGTACATTACAATTGTACAACAAAGAAAATTATAACTAGAAAAACATTGCTCTGTGGTTAACTATACAAATATCAAATAGAAAATTATACTGGCTAAGACCGTAGCATGCTAAAATAAGTTCTAAGTATAAAATTGTAGTATAAAATTATATTTAGCCCAGCTCTCTCGGGGTCCATAATATGGTTCTGCCGGCTATATTCAGACCCTTCTAATCTAAGCCTCTAATCGTGAATGAATACACAATGAATTTCAGAAATAAGATTTTGGTATTACACTAGTATATTGGAAGAAAAATATTTGTAAATGAGCTGATAAAGAGAAAGAAACATGTAATTTTATTTCCCCTCTTCCCATCTATATCTTATGAAAGAAAATCTTATTCTCTTTCGTGAGGAACTCATTTATATTTTTTGGTGGAATGTGGGAGTGAGTCATGTGTTCAGATGAATATTCTAGCTTTGGTTTTGTTAATTACATCGGGCGAAACCCTTTTCTCTTGAAAAAAAGGCCTAGTGAGGGCTAAACAAGTTTCTTTTTGCATGTGAGCTCGGGTGTAGAAGTGAATTTCTCCTATCGGGAGCGGCGTTTCTACACCCGAGCTCACATGCTCTTGTTATTTTCGAGCAAAATAAAAAAAATAGTAAAACATTGTGAAAAATTATGAAAAATTTGGAGACATACATATATGAGTTATTCACATTCGTGCAAAATTTCGGAATTAAAAGACATTTCCTGCGCTCTGTGCAAAAAAAGACAAAATCAGTGTTTTCAAATATGTGTTTTTAGATCTCATTCTGACAACTGATGTTGTCTTTTTTATACAAAGCACGAGAAATGTCTTTTTATTCCTTAATTCTGCACGAATGTGAACAACTCATATGTGTATGTCTCCAAAAATTTTCAGATTTTTTCACAATGTTTTACTTTTTTTTTATTTTGCTCGAAAATAACAGGTGCATGTGAGCTCGGGTGTAGAAGTGAATTTCTCCTATCTCTATACCTTCTCAATTGAGTTAAGTTGTTCAAAACATAGTATGACTCTTTGCCAGTGATGTTGGAATAGATCCCGCCAGATATTATCTTCCTTACTGACCTATCCAAAATTGGTGGGCTGGAGCCACCCCCTCCCCCTACATTATTGTGACATCCATCTAGTTTGATGACGAACAAAATTCATGTAGATGATGTTTGCACAAAAAATTGGAATAGTGTATCAAAACAATAAGTAGGTCATTAGTCTTGTTCAATGCTCCTAATCATAACAAGCAGTCGTGGAGATTGAACGATATAGCAAATTAATTTTTTTTCGTCTTGTTCTTACGTTCGAGTGTAACTTTAACAAACAAAGACCAACTTAAAAGGATTTTATTGAAAGTAATATGAGACTAGTATTACACGCCCAACCATCATTTTCTCTCCCAAGGTGGCAATTTTTCAGATGTGATCTAGCCTACATACTTCTTGAATCATAGGTAACATGTCTGGTAATTGGTAGACAAAACCAAATACAAAGTGGATGACTCTTATCTTGGTTGGGACTATGGTCCGATGTTCATGATGTTGGTCCATTTTGCCTTGTAGAAATGATGTCTTCATAGCATGAAAATTGTTTTTCCTATGCAAATTATAAATTCATGTAGACACTACATGCCAAATAAACATGAACTAGTGACAGCGAGAGCGACAATTTTGTCGTTTAAGGTATCTACCGTGCATGCCCCCACCTTATCTCTCCTCCCACAATTTGCAGACCCTCCGTAACTTACTTTCACTCTCCTTTCACACTTTAGGAGATCTAATTCGGAAACTTAAAAGATTCGTAGCTTTTGAATAAGAAGTCCTTACAATTAAACATCAATGAACATGAAAATTTAACATCCTTACATGTACTAAAACCTTATTTACCCAACCAACAAATACAGAAAAATTAGCAAAAAACTTACAAACAAGGATGAACTAGTGTTAACTGAATTCTTTCAAAATCAGCACAATCCCTAGATTCGAACTACCCAGATCGAGTGGAAGGGTGGAGAATATCTTGTGGGTTGGAAGGGGGGAATTTCCACCAAAAATAGCTTAAGATCTTCTGCATTTGGGTGGGGATTGATGTGGGGAGAGAGGAGAGCAGCTGCCCCCAACCATTGTTCGGGCTAGAGGAGGCCAAAGGGGTGGCTGGGTCATGGGGTGGGGTTGCCAACCCGCGACTCGAGTGAACTAATCCTATCAAGACCATTTGTCGTGGCCCGTGGGATATGGCGCCATGCATTGTAACCATGAAGTTCTATTGGCAGGTGTCGTGAAAAAAGTCAGATTATGATTTTCTTCAAAAGCAGTTCATTTGTGCTGAACTTTCCTTTGGATCAAGCTGAAAGAACAACTATGCCCGAGATGTCGCCTAGAGGGGGGGGGGGGGGTGAATAGTCGATTAAAACTTTTTCTATTTAGGGGCTTGATAATTGCGGAATAAAACTATGTGTTTAAATTAACAAGCTAACAACCTAAAATACTAGGTTTGCCTAAGTGCACCAACAACTTATGCTAAGCAATATGACAACAAGGTGATAGCAAGATATGAACTTCAAGCATGAAGGCTATCACAATGTAAATTGCATAAGTAAAAAGCTCGGGTATAGAAATAACCGAGGCACGCGGAGACGAGGATTTATTCCCGAGTTCCTCCTTGTTAAGGGAGTACGTCTCGTTGGAGGGTTGTGAGCTCGCCACAAAAGGCCTACTCAAGATGCCACAAAGGCCTCACCCTATTCTCCGATGAACCGCACCCAAAGGTTTGGTTCACCTTCCACTATCGGAATCCTTCGGGGCGGATTCCGGAGCCCTTACAACTTTTGGGGCACACACCCACAACTCAATTGGGGGCTCCCAAATCGTGCCGAAGCTTCACAAGCCGAAGTCTTCACGGCACCACCACCGTCTAGGGTCCAATGACCCAAGAGTAACAAGCTCCCAACCTTCAATCCCACGAATCACCGTGGGGAGCACAACCTGATACAACAAATGCAAAAGGGGAAGATCACACACCAAGTGGTCAAATCCTTCACCCCAAAATCCAACCAAAGCAACTAATGCTATGGAGGGATTTAGAAGGAAGAACAGACGAGAAACACCAAGAACTCCAAAATCTAGATCCAACGAGATTCCCTCACTTAGAGGAGATTTTGTTTGGTGGAGTAGTGGATCTAGATCTCCTCTCTTGTTTCCCTAAATTTGGGCAAGAATCATCGGAGGGAAGTGGAGGAATCGAGCTCTCAAAATGTTGCAACAATGGTGAGGAGAGAGAAAACGAGCTCAGCAGGAAATTTGGGGAAGAAGCCCTTTTTATAGGGGCCCCAAAAAAGGAGCCGTTGGAGCTAAAAAGGTGGAAAAAAGCAGCAGCCCGACTGCCCGGCCTGGGGCCGGCCTGCACCCCGGCCGGGCCGGGAAGGAATCGAGCGAACGATCGAGCAGCGACACACAGCAGGGGAGCCGGCCGAGCGCCGGCCATGGGCCGGCCTGCGTGTGCCTGGGCCGGGACACCACCCGAAGGAGCCGGCCTGGCTCGCCCCGGCCTGGGCCGGCCTGCCAGCGAGGAGGCCGGGAGGCCACCCGAGCGCACCGGCCAGGGCCCGTCCAAGAGGAGGAGTGAGGCCGGCGGCCCACCTGAAACGCCCGGCCTGGGGCCGGCCTCAGGCCCGGCCAGGCCGGCAGGACAGATTTTCTTTTTCTTTTTAAATAACTGTTTTGAAAATTCGACCGAACCTAAAACGCAATAACTTTCGCATACGAACTCCGTTTTCGGTATTCTTGGACTCGTTGGAATCGTCACAACAAGCACTACAAGAATATGTAGAGAAACATCATAGTCCAAGAATATATTATAAAAATAAATGGGGAAAGGTAAAAGCTCCCATTTGCAAATCGGAAATGCAATAACTTTCACCCACGAACTCCGTTTTCGATAATCTTGGACTCGTTGGAATCGTCACAACGAGCACAACAAGATTATGCAGAGAAACATCATAGTCCAAGAAAATGTTATAAAACCAAATGGGGAAAGTTAAAAACTCATTTTCGCAAACCGGAAATTCTATAACTTTTGCAATTGAAGTCCGAATGAAGTAAAACCAATTTTGTTGGAAAGAGGACAATAAAAGCAACCTTTGAAAATGGCAAACAATAAATGGAGATTTTGTAAAGAAATGGAAGAGGTAAATCTTCCACACGGATGAACCGGCAAAATCTTCAATACCGAAACCGCAATAGAAGACGCATATGAAAACTGTTTTCGGTGAACTTGGCTTTGTCATGACAAGCACGACAAGCACCAAGACCACACCACGATAAGAGACAAATAAGAACCAATAAAAATGATTGCATGGATGCAAAGGTTTGTGCTCTCTACGGCGATACGATCACGATATTCGGTCGAGAGCCCCTCTTGATAGTACGGTTATCTATTCTATAATCCGGTCTCTCACTAAACAATATGAGACCGGTAAAATAGAAACCCTATCAAGATCATACCTTTGCCTTGCGCATAAATCCACTTGAGGTCGATGAAGACGATCTTCATCTCCTCAAGACGCACCACCTTCCTCGATTGCGCTTCGGTGAAGATTCACTTGATGCTCCCCCATACACCAAGATGAGAGACGCTCTCTTCGGCATATCTTCACTTGGACTTGAGAGTTGATCAACCCGCACGAAGCCTTGATCAACCCGTAAATTTCTTCCCTTAACCTTGATTCCAACAAATGGAGATCAAGCAACTCAAATGGACACACCTATAAATATAGCTCAATGCAAACATTAGTCCATAGAGATTGTCATTAATTACCAAAACCATGCATGGGAGCAACCATGCACTTTCACAAGCATACCCATATATTGTTTACTTCCATGCTTCCGAGTCCCGGGGTACCAATTATTGTGTACTTCTGTGCTTGCTCGCTCTCTACTTAATCAGCTAATCAAGTCACATCTCATCAATGCACGCACATGATAGTGCGTCGGCGTTGAAAGACTCAAACGAAGATTTATCTTCGAAACAATTTTTGGGGTGGTTATTTCTTCCTCTCTGTCGAGCCCATTTGTGCTCTTCCTGTTCCTCTTCGTACGGTGGTGGTGGTGGGGTGGTCTGCTGTGTACGGGAGATCCCCCTTGGCGATGTGCTTACTCTCGGATCCAGATCCCATTCGCTGGGATGGGTGACTCTTTGTGTGGTGGGAGATGGGAGGAGGGAGCGCGATGGAGAAAACGGCGAGGTTGAAGACGGTGCTCTGTGCAGACTTCTATGTAATTTCTTTTTGTGTGGGGGGCTCTTTGTAATTTCGAGACAACTGTCCTACCATTAGCTTGTTTTGTGTTCCTTACTATTTCTCAGATATAATAAAATGCTCTAGGGTACTTTTGTCAAAACAATAACTCCCAATTAAATATCTTTTTCCCCTAAAAAAACAATGTTTGTACTAACTGGGAAGCACTTTCTGTTCT
This sequence comes from Puccinellia tenuiflora, assembly GCA_012064385.1. Taxonomy (NCBI): domain Eukaryota; kingdom Viridiplantae; phylum Streptophyta; class Magnoliopsida; order Poales; family Poaceae; genus Puccinellia; species Puccinellia tenuiflora. The sequence continues at coordinate 1,882,256 of QRDG01000299.1, read as the reverse complement.
ATTCAATTCAGAGTGAATCGTAATCACAATTTAGAAGCATGGAGCTTTTTTTTCCTTCTCGAAATGGGAACGTAGTCCCCACCTCTGCATAGTGAAGATGCACACAACCTCTAGGTGTACCATTTTTATTTTAGAATCACTGAGCTAGCGAGACACAATGAATTGTTTCCAGCTACTACCTAGCTAGGTCTACCATTGTATTTTCCTGGCATAAGAGTTTGCATATAGTGGCTTACATACTAGCTAGGCCAATGGGACCGTGCACTTGAAATAGCTTGAACTCTAGCTTATAGGTGACATCTCGACCAATGAGCAGTCGAAAAGTATGCAACCTTCCCCTTGATCCAAATCATCTCTAAAGTACAAATCGTACTTTATATTCTGAATACTACAGTGACAATTCGGGAAACTAGCGAGTTATATATCCAACCGCCGTGGTACGTAACGATTTCTAAATCTCAGCTTAAGTACGGATTTGGCATGTTAACACGTGTTAGAAGTGGTTTTGCAGATAGCTTAAAACTTGTGGTCGATTGATTCTTGAAAGCAGAAACAGCGATGTAGTACTATTATTGGTCTCATGTATGCATGCATGTCCAGCTATGCTGAAGATCCTTCTAGTATGAGCTTATGTATTTTCCAAACATTTCACAGGAGGAGGTGCAAGATCTCGATCGTAGCTTCACTTTCGATCAGGATGCCATCACAATGCACGCATGCGAGGGTCCCTTTTTCTAGATTGCAACATGAGAGAGAGATGCACTACAGGAATGAGCCTAGGTGTCGACGGCCTTTTGCCGTCGGCCTAGCACCTTTTGCCGTCGGCGTAGGTCTACACCGACGGCTGCCGTCGGCGTATGGCCGTCGGCGTAGTACCCCGTAGGCATAGGTAAATATATCGTCGGTGTAGCAGATGTCGTCGACGTAAGCTACGACGACAGTTTTGCCGTCGGCATAGATCCCCATACGCCGACAGCAAAGCCGTCGGCTTAGGTTTTTCAATTATTTTTAATTTTTGATTTTTTTGAATTTTTTAATCTTTTTTTAATTCTTTTTATTTGTATTTCGAAATTTTCCACTTAGTCACATACTTAATCCTTAATTGCACACTTAATTATTATAGGTCAAAGTACTTACCCTAGTCAAACTTCCCAGTCGGTCACCCATCCTCCACCCCGAGCACGCTTAACTTTTGAGTTCCTTCCAACCTAGCTTCAAAATGAGAAATTAGAACTTACTGATATTAGTACCCTATCAATCATATTAACCTCTCGGTTATGATGTTACACTTTTCATTGTTTAAATTTTAAAAATTTGTTTGAGTAAAGTAACAATGATTATATAATAGTATATTTTGAATAAATAACAATAAAATGAATTTTACTTTATTTTTTCCTTTTTACATTTAATATGGAATAATTCATATCTTTAAATCCGTAAATCGAAAATTGACAAATAAAATACCTAAATCGATTAGAAAAATGAGAGGAATTCAAATATTTCATCCATATTATCTTTTGCATCAGAAAAACCTTTGGATATAAAAACATATTTAGGTATTTCAAAATTTTAAATAAGTTTCTGCCGATTTCGCTGGAAGTGGGTCTCCGTTTCGGGCTAGGGTTAGACATAATTAATTCAAAAAAAATCAAAAAAGAAAACCTTCAAATGGCATCCTTTTATGTGACCTATCACCTGGAAAAAATTATAAACATGAGTTATGGAGGTTTTTATAAAAAAAAACTTCACAGAAATGAGTTTCGAGGTATAAAGATGTATGGTTTTCGACTGAAATAAGATAGGGTATGACATTTAACATAGCAAAAAATGTCGGAATGAGGCAATATTTGACACACTGGTGTATCTTGGTTATAGAATAGTATTGACTAAGGGGTTTAGGGTTCTCGTTGAATAAAAAACCCATTTTTCATTTTTTTAGTGTAAAAACAGGCTTTTTTTTGTGAAACAGCTACCAAAATGGCTCACCGAAAGAGAAAACATACAAATAGATAGAAAATAGTAGACCATCTTATAAGTGCATTTAACCCTGGGCTTCGATATAAAAACATACTTAGGTGTTTCAAACATTTCAGATAAGTTCCTACCGATTTCGCTGGAAGTGGGTCTGATTTAAACTACGAGTGCAGCATAGTTTGGTCATGATTTTTTGAAAAAATCACTTTTAGATCCAAAGTGTATACTTTATTTTGAGGTCTTCGACGGTTTTTGCTGGATCGAAATTACGGTTAGGTTTAGGTTTATCGTTAGGGTTTACGGTCTCGGTTTCGGGCTAGGGTTAGACATAACTAATTAAAAAAACAAATAAATGGAAAACCTTCACATGGCATCCTTTTATTTGACATACCACCTGGAAAAAATTATAAACATGAGTTATGGAGGTTTTTATAAAAAAACCTTCACAGAAATGAGCTACGAGGTATAAAGATGTATGGTTTTCGACTGAAATAAGTTAGGGTATGACATTTAACATAGCAAAAAATGTCGGAATGAGGCAATATTTGACACACTGGTGTATCTTGGTTATATAATAGTATTGACTAATGGGTTTAGGATTTTCGTTGAATAAAAAACCCATTTTTCATTTTTAGAGTGTCAAAACAGGCTTTTTTTGTGAAGCAGCTACCAAAACGGCTCACCGAAAGAGCAACATCCAAATAGATAGAAACTAGTAGACCATATTATAAGTGCATTTAACCCTGGGTTTCGATATAAAAACATACTTAGGTGTTTCAAACATTTCAGATAAGTTCCTGCCGATTTCGCTGGAAGTGGGTCTGATTTGAACTACGAGTGCCGCATAGTTTGGTCATGATTTTTTGGAAAAATCACTTTTAGATCCACAATGTATACTTTCTTTAGAGATTTTTGATAGTTTTTGCTGGATCGAAGTTACGGTTAGGTTTAGGTTTATCGTTAGGATTTACGGTCTCGGTTTCGGGCTAGGGTTAGACATAACTAATTAAAAAAATCAAAAAAATGGAAAACCTTCACATGGCATCCTTTTATTTGACCTACCACCTGGAAAAAATTATAAACATGAGTTATGAAGGTTTTTATAAAAAACATTTACAGAAATGAGTTACGAGGTATAAAGATGTATGTTTTTCGGCTGAAATAAGCTAGGGTATGACATTTAACATAGCAAAAAATGTCGGAATAAGGCAATATTTGACACACTGGTGTATCTTGGTTGTATAATAGTATTGACTAAGGCGTTTAAGGTTTTCGTTGAATAAAAAACCCAATTTTCATTTTTAGTGGCAAAACAGGTTTTTTTGTGTGAAGCAGATACCAAAACGGCTCACCGAAAGAGCAACATCCAAATAGATAGAAACTAGTAGACCACCTTATAAGTGCATTGTTTAAGTGCCAAAAATAATTTCCAAAATATTTTCATAAATATGATTTTTCATTTTTTAAGTGCCAAATATGACTTTTTAAGTAAGCTAGTACCAAAAATATGTTACAAAAAGTCATATGCATGGTGAAAAATATTATATGATGTCATATTTGGAATCCTCTCATTTTTCTAATCAATTTAGATATTTTATTTGTTAAATTTCGATTTACGGATTTAAAGATATGAATTATTTCATATTAAATGAAAAATAGAAAAAAAATCATATCTGTGCCGACGGCTTTGCCGTCGGCGTAGCCCTGTGAACCTATGCCGACGGCTTTGTCGTCGGCACAACCATCCTACGCCGACGGTAAATGTGTGCCGACGGCACCTCGACCGGCTGGCCCGCCAGGAAGCTACGTCGACGGCCCCGACAAATTGCCGTCGGCCTAGTAGGCGGCCGTCGGCACCTGGCGTCATTCCTGTAGTGATGGTCTGAGGATCCTAGAAGGGATCGAGCTCAGCAACTGAAATGGCCGGTTAGGTAACTCGATTATGATGAAATGTTTCTTGACCCATTGACAAGAGAAGAAGATTATGTAGCTAGTGATCGATCTGGCGGCGGTTAATTAGTTGGTTGGTCCCCCTGGCTAGCTCATTAATGAACTCCACGTGCGCTGATTAGTAGGGCGCCATTAATTGCATGTAATCCCTCATCAAGCAGGCGGGGATATGTATGCCAAGTTGACCAGGTGCATATATATACTATCATATACACGTACGCGATCCATGGAGCTAAAAAGCCATTATTTTTACAGCTTAGCTATAGGTTTTCACTGACACTGGTACACTGCCACGCCTGCGTTGTGTTGTACCTCTGCAGTGACAGAGTTATACTAGCCTTAGCAGCATCGGCAGCAGATAATAACTCGTATACTAGCTCGATCAGCTTGTACTCGCCGCGAACAAGTTGAGCTGGGCTTGGGCTAGCAGCTATACGTGCTTTCATACGTCTTGCTCGCGAGGAGTTCCAGATTCTTACGTATAAACACTATACCAAACCGACAAGAATATATCTATATATACATGTGGACTGTGGTGGAAACCGGGATTGCTGTAAATTAATAGAAAATCAGGGATGGGTTGTGGTTCCGCGATCCTCCGAATTAAACCAGCACGGAATCGGAGGGCCGAGCTAGTAGTAACTAATCTGTCAATCAATGGACAGATCGATCCAAGGCGCCAATCAAATAAACCTAGCTAAGCTAGCCAGCAGCCATTAAGTCAGATCAGCTCAACACTCGATCGACACGTAGATAGACGTGCACGCACGCCTGCTATCGCTGATTCGCAACTAAGGGAGAGCCAGACCAACTAAGGGAGTAGTAAAACTTAGATGCATTAATCACAGGGCGTGCACAGAGGCTTAGGCCCTCTTTGACTTGTAGAATAGGAAAACCTTACGAATAGGAAAAACGTAGGATTGCAATGTCATGCCTACTCAATTCCTACAGTAATTCTGTATGCTCCAAAGTTTGTTTGATTCCATCAAAGGAATTGAAAAAACAGGTTGAGGTGAATGTTAGATTTCCTATAGGAAGTAGTACAAATGATTTCTTAGAAAAAATTCCTATAGGATCCAATCCTACAAATCAAACAACCAAGATAGAAAAATTTACTATAGGATCCAATCCTTTGAATATCCTATGAAATTCGTTTGAATCAAAAGAGCCTAAGTCAGATCAGCTCAACACTCGATCGACACGTAGATAGACGTGCACGCACGCCTGCTATCGCTGATTCGCAACTAAGGGAGAGCCAGACCAACTTGATAGAATTAACAGCGTGCATTAATGGTGAGTATGGATGTGGACTAGTAAAACTTAGATGCATTAATCGCAGGGCGTGCACAGAGGCTTAAATAAGCTCAAGATGGGGAGACAGCGAGTTAGTTCATGTCACTGCCGGATCGACAAGCGGGTCAGTAAGAACAGCAGGGAGAATTGCAGATTAGCCAGCACCCAAGCCCAGGGATTTACGGTATCCCAAGCATCCTGTCCCGTAATCTCTCTTCTCTCTAGGCCGGTAGGCCGGCCGTCAAGAATCCCGCTAATCTGGCAGAGTATACTACGCGCGCGCGGTAACATTTCGTGGAATATTTACCAATACATAAGCGTGAGTTCCTTGATGAATCGAGGGTCAATCGTTGATGGAAATAAGCTCCAAGTTTGTGACCACTGTATTAGAATCATATATTCATATCCATTACGTTAAAGATATTATCAAAAACAAAAAACTGAATTTATAGAACCAAGTCCACATGGATCAATACCATGTACCACATATGTAGGAATGGGCCGCACAATAATTTCAAGTCTCCCGGGCCGCCAGCGCGAGGCGGCTCTGGAGGCGACCCAGAAACCCTAGCCAGCCGCCGCCGGCCACTGCTCCACCGGCCGCTGCCGCCGCCGCCGGCGGTGGCGGCCACGCCTGGCCGTCAAAGGCGGTGGGCGGGAAGGCGCGGCCCGTCGGGATCCTTCGCGCGGGGGACCGACCCCATGGCGGCGCAGGTGTGAGACAAGGCGGCGGGACGGCGGCGCTCGCTGTGTGCGGCGCTCGCCGACGCGCGGCAGGGAGGCGGCGACACGAGCCCAGGAGGGCTAGCGCGGGGCTCCGGAGGCAGCGATGCTTGGCCTTGCTGGAGCCTTTGGGCTGTTCCGATCTGGGGCCAGGCCATGCGGCGGCGCGACCTGCTACGGCGGCGCGACCTGCTACGACGGCGCGTCCTAGCCTCGCGACGGCGGAGCGGCCAATCCATGGCGGCGTCACTGTTGCGGAGGTTCTGGCCGATCTACCTTGTGCTCTTGTGGGCCGAAGGTTGTTCTGCTTGTTCCGTTTGCCGGGAATCGGACGGCGGTGTGGGGACCGCTGGATCGACAAGAATAATGGCGGTGGTCCTTGGTTCTTATTCGAGGCGAGATGATGATCTACCGGATGTTGGTCCCCATCGATCTGGCTGGACGGTCGTGTTTCGGAAGGCTCCGCCGGCGAACTCCACTGGGCGATTCGTGCCTGGAGATTGCTGGATCGGATGGTATTCGATCGTGCGCACCCGTGTTTTTTCTCTGACCGTTTGGTTTCAGAGGGATCGCTTCGAAGCTCTGCTGGCTGTTAATATCATGGAGCACGCTTTCTCGTTCCATGGTGCTGGCGGAGAATGACGTGGAAGGCGAGATCTGAGGACTGGCAATGGTGGTTCGAATCTTTCTGGCGATGAGGAATTGGCTTGGTGTTTCATGACTTGGAGCAGCGGCATGTAAGTGGGGGCGACAACATACGTGAAGTCCAAAGTCCTACCTTTCAGGGTGAAAATCCAAGGTCTGGCCTTAATTGGTTGTGCCTGACAGTGGTCTTGTTGGAGACATCGTTTTGAGTGTGAGGACTATCTTCAGGGTGAAAACCCAAGGTCTGGCCTTAATTGGCTGTGCCTGGCACTGTTCTTCTTGAAGGCGTTGCTTTTGAAGAATTAGACTTCAGGTGTTGGTTTGGTGGTGGTTGTGCGGCTGCCGCAAGGACTGTAACTCTGTAGCGGGACTTTTCCTTTTTATTTCTTCTTCTTTTTGTCTTTCGGCTGTGTGCATCCGTAATGGCTCTGGTTATTGCGTTGTTGCAGAGGCTGGGTGTAATTTGTATCTCCGCGATATTAATATACACTCTTCATCTAAAAACATATGTAGGAATGAATCAACCTAATGGACGACGGCCGGTTTATCTGCTGCTAGTCTTGCTCTGATAGAAGTTCTAAATGGTGCTAATCGTATGTATGAAAAACTTGTAGAATGCATTACAAATTTTTATTGGTCAGCGATTACTATTAACAATGGCATTTCAGTGCCAAGTATATACTCCCTCCGTTCTAAAATAGATGACTTTTATTTGTTTATATAAGGATGTATTTAGGAGTGGAGATTTCGTGCTCCCGGGCTCCAGTGATCCCACAATTTTGAAAAATTCAAAAAACATATTTAAAAGTTTCAAAAAGATCTGAAAAAATCATGCACGTTCTCAATGATATATACTACAATCGTGCAAATTTTCAATGCAAAATAATTTGGGGTTTGAGCTACACAAAAATAACAAATGTACAGATCTGAGTATAGTGAACAGTGTATAGTTTCAAATCTCCAACTTTTGTCATTTTTGTGTAGCTCAAACCCCCAACTAATTTGCATTGAAATTTTGCATGGTTGTATTATATATCATTGAGAACATGCATGATTTTTTTTAGATTTTTTTGAAACTTTTAAATATGGTTTTTGCAGTTTTCAAAATTGTGGGATCACTGGAGCTCAGGAGTCAAAGTAACTTTCCGTGTATTTAGACATCTTTTCGTGTGTAGATACATCCATATATAGACAAACGGAAGTCAAGTATTTTGGAACGGAGGGAGTAACATATATTGAACCCGCTATATATACTAGAAAGACACATTTAACCACGGGAAACTAATAAAAAGATTTTACGAACAACTGTACTTATACCCATGAAGTTCTAATCCATACAGTGGATGTTACTATAAATATGTTTGCCTACTCATATATTAAAACGACTATTAAGATATTTTTCAAACCATGTGATTTGGATGTCTCTACCATAAACATGTATGGTATATAGTTTATGTCAATTACAAAATAATTTATGATGGGAATAATGTTACAAAATCTGTTTAAATATTGCGAAATTCAAGTGTATTTTTCATCGACGTTTGTACAACAAAGAAAATTATAACTAGAAATATCAAATAGAAAATTATACTGGCTAAGATCGTAGCATGCTAAAATAAGTTCTAAGTATAAAATTTAGTATAAAACTATATTTAGCCCAGTTCTCCCGGGGTCCATAATATGGTTCTACCGGCCATATTCAGACCCTTCTAATCTAGGCCTCTAACCGTGAATAAATACACAATGTATTTTTATAAACAAGATTTCGATATTACACAAGTATATTGGAAGAAACATATGTGTAAATGAGCTGATAAAGAGAAGGAAACATGTAATTTTATTTTTCCTCTTCCCATCTATATCTTATGAAAGAAAATCTTATTCCCTTTCGTGCTGGTGGAATGTGGGAGAGAGTCATGTGTTCAGATGAATATTGTAGCTTTGGTTTCGTTAATTAAATCAGGGGAAACCCTTTTCTCTAAAAAAGGCCTAATGAGGGCTAAACAAGTTTCTTTTCCCTATATCTATACCTTCTCAATTGAGGAAAGTTGCTCAAAACATAGTATGCCTCTTTGCCAGTGATGTTGGAATCGATCACGCCAGATATTGTCTTCCTTACTAACCTAATTGGACCAAAATTGGTGGGCTAGAGCCATCCCCCTCCCCCTACATTATTGTGACATCCATCTAGCTTGATGACGAAAAAATTCATGTAGACGTTATTTGCGCAAAAATGGAAATAGTGTATCAAAACAATAATGAAGTCATTAGTCTTGTTCAATGCTCCTAATCATAACAAGCAGTCGTGGAGATTGAACAATATAGCAATTTTTTTTGTCTTGTTCTTACGTTCGTGTGTCATTTTAACCAACAAAGATCAACTTAAAAGGATTTTATTGCAAGTAATATGAGACTAGTATTACATGACCAACCATCATTTTCTCTCCCAAGGTGGCAATTTTTCAGGTGTGATCTAACCGACATCCTTCTTGAATCATAGATAACATGTCTAGTAATTGGTATAAGAAACCAAATACAAAGTGGATGACTCTTAAACGGATTGTTAAACTGGTATTTATTTCGACACATATGGCTCATTCAAATCTAACATTTACAGTTAATTCAGTGTACTAAGAGTAGAGAGTTCTAGGTGTGTGGCCGGCTGACCAGAGAGATTCTTGCATGTGTCAGACTATTGTGCACGCTACATTGTCATTTCTCTAGTGATGGCAGTGTGTATACTGCTCGATATGGTTGTTAGGGAACTTTTTTTTTGCCGATAATACGTATCTCATTTGTAGAATATAGATAATGTTACAAGGCACGTAAATACCAACCTTATAGAATTGAAAAGATATGAGAAACATATGTGTCAAACCAACGCATATCCCTCTCCTTCGGCACCACCGTATCAGCCACCAAAGAGAACAGAGACATATCACCTCTTCCCCAAACCTTGACGTGGCTCCATTGCTGATCACCAACTTTTCGAACCTCCAAAGAAGTTTTTCATATGACAAACCATTGCCGTTGAAAGAATCAGACCGGGGCAGCACGACCCTGGACACGCCATCGAACTTCAGAACTGACACCCCCACATGACGACATCGGAGTAGGGAACCAGAACCGCAAGCCTCCAACCACACGAACCCACCATCTTCCACCTGTCACCAGCACAGACAATCATCTGCGCGTACTCCTGGACAAATCCTCTCTGTTCTACCATGGCGCCGGAGACAACAGCACAATAACGGGGACATAGCAGGAGGAAAACCCCATCTGATGGAATCGCCGCCACCGCCTCTCCGACACCATCGATGAACTCTAAAGCCGCCGATCTGAAGGATCGGTAAGCATACGATACCACCAACTCGAGACGCCACCATGAAGGACAACGCCGGTGTGAGATTGTAGTCGAGGCGGATTTATTTACCCGGACGACGCTCCCACCACCCCAACGACGCACCACGCCAAAATTATCCTAACCCTAACTTCCATGCCGGAACGGAGGAAACAGGGTCCCCCTCCCTCCTGCCGCCGGAGCAGCATGCGGAGGGAGAGGGGACCAGCCCCTTCGCCGGTGAAGATCGGAGGAGTAAGTTGGAGTCGCTCCATGCTTTTTGATGATATATTTTTTATGGCATGTAACTCATATTTTGTTGACCAAAATTATGAGCCAAAGTTTGATGCGAAAAATGACGTGGCCTTGTATTTAAAAACAGAGTGAGTATCATGTTTGTTCCGGGCACTTGATGACATAGTGGTTTTGTCCCATGGGTGTCTGCTTTTCTAAATAAGTACTCCCTCCGTTCATAAATATAAATATAAGATGTTTTAGCTTTTAGAAATGGAAAGTGGGACAGATGTATCTAGACATGTTTTAGTGTACATATACACTACTTTTAGTTCAAATCTAGACACATGTAATGTTAGGTTTAGCACTCATCCGGTCTAACCCCTATTCCCCGATCCTTTTTCGTGGTGCCGCTCACAATGATCAATTTGAGGCTAGGGGTTAGGGACCTTTATATAGTGCTAATTCCGGTTTTATTTAAACCGTAATTCCGCAGATATTTATTCCAGAAACTCCAGGTTAACCAAACCAACCACGATCATCAGTAACCATCTAGGAGTTTCATTCTGCAATTAGTCCCACGAGCACACGTGTGTGAGTCACGTGCCGAATTTGAAGAATTCAAATTCGCAGGCTTTAATCAATTCATATAGCCAACATATGAACAACCTGGCTTTCCACTCTATACTGTCCCGGGTATAATTCCAGCATATTCACATACACTGTATTCCAGTATAGACGTACCGGCTTCCTTAAGTATATTTCCTTAAGTACAATTCCACATCATTAGTTCTCTGTTATTTCCATGATACTTCCACTTGAAATTTAATTCCGGAGAATGTAGTGTACAAATAAAAATGTTGGAAGACACAAATTCCTACATCTCCCACTTGACTGAAAACATTTTTATTTCAACAAGTGATTTCCCACACAATTAGCATGGTTAGAAAATAATTCCTTTCTTTAGTGTATCCATGTTGCATATAAACTTTGTGAATTTATCACTCATATTATCACAAAGTAATAGGTTATGATGCGTCTTTCCGCGACCGTAAGTTTACAAAGAAATTTCCTTAACCATAGACCTTCCTTCAATGCATGAGATGCATTGAAGTGTTCATATTTCGTAAATAACGAGTATATAAATCATGTTTCCTCTGTACGCCATAAAGACCTACAAAAGTAGATATTAACATATAACATAAAAAAAATAGATTACCTTTCACCGAGATCCTATTTCCAAAAGTAGCATCAATATATCCACGCGGTAGAAGGTTGAGATCGCCAAATAATGAATAATCCATATTTCCTTGTACAGCAAGTGTTTTATGTGATTCCAACAATATTTATAAGATTCATATTCCGTTTTGCTAATAAGTCCAGCAAATCGCTTTCCGTGCTAATCGAAATAGCAACAATTACAGTGGCATGGCTAAGTTTAGGTCACACGAATAATGTCCCACGATAACTGTGGTATGACAATTATTCTTCCTTTTTCCTCAGGAGTTTAAACATAATTCCTCACAGAGTATTATTCCCTTTATCAAAAGGTGCATGACAGGTTTGCACTTTTCCATAGAAAAATACATCAAAATATTCTCTGTAATTCCACTCCTAAAATACAGGAAACTTTAGACATACCTTTCATATGAAAGTTAGAACTGAACCAAGCTTTCACTTCCATCAATGTGATATTTTAAAACCAATAAGAACATGTTAGCACATATAATGATAACACAAAACAATTCACACTAACCTTTGTATATGAATATCTTCCATCAGTAATAAAACCGTATGATACCTGATATTCCATTGATGTGAAGCTTGTTCCAAAAAACATGAATTGATCAATTCATTTAGCAAACACTGTCATTGTTCCCACCTTCTCTAAATTCCAGAGTTTCCACAAAGTATAACCCTTCCTTTGTGTAAATAATTAAACAACAACACCTCCTCTAAATTCCAGAGTTTCCACAAACTATGAAACTTCCTTTGTGTAATTAATTAAACAACAACACCTCTAAATTCTAGAGTTTTCACAAAGTATAAATATTTCCTTTGTGTAAAGAATTAAACAACAAACTTGGAATTGTGACTTCCACTTAGAATATTGCATTAAACTTCCTTGTAGATAAATCCAATAACATCCTATAGGCATGCGGTTGTTTGGTAAATAACAAGTTCCCAAACTTTTATTATTCATCATTGAGTTTATTCCTTCCCGCAATGTTTCCACCCATAGTTAACATTAGCAACAAGTTTAGTATTTTTCTTTCCTCTAAAATATAGAGTAACTTCCTCAAATAACATACAATAGTAGCCAAAATATGATGATCCAATTTAATTCCTCCCACTTTTCCTAAGCATGTTAGTGTTGGGAGTCTAACTTAGTGTTTTCCTTCGAGTTTAGCACATATAATTCCGGTGTGACTGCTAGCAAATACACTCTTGATCACACAATACCAAATTCCTACTTTCCACCAATTTTCCCATTTCCAGATCAAAACAAAATACTATTTGATCCACTAGAATGTAAACATTAAAAAATATTGGTGTGACATGTAGTAAATAATCATTCCACCTCCATACTACCAAAACTATAAATAGAATACTTCGTTCCAGTTCACAAAATATGAAGAGTGACTGTGATAAATAATGACTTACTAAACAAATGGTAGTATGCAATGCTTTTCCACATAATCAAGTGAATAACCAATAGTTGTATTCCTCCATTCAACCATGGAGTATATGACATAAGACAGCGGTGAATAATTCCATGCTCATCACATTAGTTTCAATTAATATTCCTGAAGTGTACTTCCCCCACCAATCAGTTTCAAACCTTGTAATCCTTTGATGAACTGATTTTCCACTTCAGTATGAGATGTTAATACAACAAAAACCTTCCGACTTGTCTTGTAAAAGAAATAAATAACCATATCAAGTGCAATCATGAAATAGAATAAATATATTCACCTCAAGTAGGAGTGTCCAAAAATATCGTAGATGTCTGGTGATGAATCAAACTCCTCCCACTTAAGTTTAGAATTCCAAAATTAATAAGCCACTTCCTTGGTATGCGACCAAGTTTCAAATGAGACGTAGTAAATAATTGAACCTCTAGTGGAAGTGTAAAACCAAAATTCCACAAATGTCACATTGAAGAAAATCCATAACTGATAGTCCTCCCACTTAAAGTTTATAATTCCAGAATTAACAAGCGTAATTATGTTTATAGAGTATGACCAAGTCGTGAATACCATCAGTGATAAATTCCGAGCATGTGTTCCTATTATCAGTATTCCTCCTTATGGAGTTATCTTCACAATCAACTTCCAACGGATTATCAATAGAACATGAGACCGTTGTGTTAAATTCCATAATACACTAACCTTTCCGATGACCAATAATTCCATCTTTCCTTTTCCAAAAATAGCATACATAACCAAAATTTCCGATAGGAAGTGTACATTTAATTCCTTCTCATCGTAGGTGAATACAAGAACAATAATAATATTCCTCCATAAATAGAGTTTGATTATATAATTTCCAATTCCAAAGTATATATAATTTATCATTAGTGACTAATTAAGCACACTTATTTTTCCTTTGGAATTGTTCACATGTCAATAGATTTTCTATTGTATTCCATCAGATTATGACGTACATGCTAAGTATAGAATCCAACTATATGGAAAAGTGGTGATAACAAATATTTGTACAAAACAATAAATTGGACATACCTTAAGCGAAGATCAAATTTCCACCCTTAGAGCGTTGTCCATCTTCCTTAAGTGAAGATAAAATTTTCCGCCCTTCAAGCGTTTTCCATCTTCCTCCAAATATAAGTGAGGTCAATTTCAATATAAATAAGCTTGATGCCTTCTCCTTGTCGTTACGACAGAAAACTCCAGTGAAATTATTAAGTACTCCGAGAGCTTTCAGATTATTCCAACAAGTACCAATATATTCCGGTGACAAAGTTTACACCGTAGAAATTATGAAATCATGGTTACAAAATAATAAATCCATCCGACAAAAAGTTTAATAAATTTCCTTGGAGTGCATTCCAACTTCCTCTAAATGCGAGTGGTGTCCAATAAAGGAAGTCAACAAAAAAAAATCCTTTTCCAGGTTACGTAAATATTCCACGTAATCTGTTTACTCTCAGCTAATGAATCATAAAGTGATTTTAATATAAATATTGAACTAATTTATTTTCCTTAGTCCAAATTCCATGATATTCCTTTTCCTCTAGCTTTTCCGGTTTGGACATATCAATAAATAATTTTCCTTTTCCAAACCGTGTAATTAGAACCACCAGTCTACATGTTATAAATAACTTGCAGTAAACAATACTTGATGCCAGAGACAGAAAAGTGTTACCGGTCTGCAGAATCAACAAAGAAAACCGCCGAGACTTTGCTTGCAGCCTTCAATGACGCAAAGTAGCAGAAATTGATCCACCGAGGTAGTAAAACTGAACTAGCTACTGTCTACTAGTATTTCCTTGATCTGTGCGTGCAAAATAAATTTGGTTTCCAGAACAACTGAAAAAGTGTTGCCTCCGACAATAGACTGCGCGGAAAGTGTGCAGCAATCAAGAGAAGTTTCCATGGATTCCAACGAATTTCCTGGTTTCTTTCCTCGAGCCAGCAAGGAGTATCCGCTTGCGTTCAGATCAAGTGGTTGGACACCAGCGTGCATGCCCAGGCGGAGCACTGCACGGGAGTCGACGAAATCGACAATTACACGTACACCAAGTTGGGAATAGGGGATTTGCAGCGCAACGGATCCAATCGGCGACAAAACAATGCGCGATCCGCCCGAGACGAGTGTGCAGTGTAGCAAAGCGAGGATAGAGTCGCAGCGGATCAGTAGCGGCGGCCACGACGGCAGAGTTCGGAGCAGGATTGGATCGGTGGCTACGTGATTTAGCAGCGGATTAGATTTCCGTGACCGCACGCGGTAATCGGGAGACGAAGCAGAGGCGCGACTCGTTCCGCGACAGAGTCCCGTGGAAGTCGCCGGGCTGCGCGATCGATTGCAGCAGAACCGGCTGCCCAGCTGGTCCCGGCCAGATGCAAATCAGGCTTCCCGGCGGCGAACAACTAACTTGCAGCGGATTCCGGCGGACGTCGAACTTGGCTCTGATACCAATGTTAGGTTTACCACTCATCCGGTCTAACCCCTATTCCCCGATTCTTTTTCGTGGTGCCGCTCACAATGATCAATTTGAGGTTAGGGGTTAGAGACCTTTATATAGTGCTAATTCCGGTTTTATTTAAACCGTAATTCCGCAGATATTTATTCCAGAAACTCCAGGTTAACCAAACCAACCACGATCATCAGTAACCATCTAGGAGTTTCAATCTGCAATTAGTCCCACGAGCACACGTGTGTGAGTCACGTGCCGAATTTGAAGAATTCAAATTCGCAGGCTTTAATCAATTCATATAGCCAACATATGAACAACCTGGCTTTCCACTCTATACTGTCCCGGGTATAATTCCAGCATATTCACATACACTGTATTCCAGTATAGACGTACCGGCTTCCTTAAGTATATTTCCTTAAGTACAATTCCACATCATTAGTTCTCTGTTATTTCCATGATACTTCCACTTGAAATTTAATTCCGGGGAATGTAGTGTACAAATAAAAATGTTGGAAGACACAAATTCCTACATGTAAATAGCTAAAACATCTTATATTGTTGAATGGAGGGGTAGTTTGTGTGGGGCTGAGGTGCAGAAGTCATGTGTAAATTGTTTTGTTGCAGCATCGGGTTGATGCGGTGAAAGAAAAGAAAATACAATGATGTACACTACTACCGTACTACGTACCTGTGCAACCAACTCCTATTTCTTTTCTCGCTCTAAGGAACGATGCCCAAAGCCTCTACGTGTTCTTCCAAGAAAGAATCAGTAGAATATTCTACTGATTTTTAGGAATGGCGTCGATTTTTAGGCCTGCCCTCGTGAAGCTCCACGGAGCGAGCAAACCCGATTGCCGAGACCCGCGACGGAGCTCGATCACTCCATGCTCCGGGAACAAAGGAGAGCGACACATCCGCGGCAAGGATCGGCAGCTCGATCACCTAGCTACCTCGAGCATTTAATGCCCAGCGCTTTGTTGTACCGCCCCACCCCCCCATGTGCACGGCCATCCTCGCCGGCGCGTGCGTGTGCGTATATATATGACCGGGCCATGGCGCGAAGGCAGCACACACACCATTGCCGCCGGTTGCAACCACTCGCACAGAGCTCGACCAAAGCAGGTACCACAAAGTGCAGCAGATTATACATAGCTACACGCTGGGTAGATTGGTTTAGCAGCTGCCCCGCTTATAGAAACTAGGTAGGTGTAGATACGTGATCGATAGTCGTCATGGCGCTAGTGCGGGACCCGATGGTGATGTACGACGGCGGCTTCGAGGCCGAGGTGGCGTCCGCATACGACACGCTGGGCTACGGCGGCGTGGACGCGGCGGCGCTGTTCGACTTCGGGGGCTACGGCTACGCCCACGACGAACCGGCCGGCAGTGCCTACGTGCCGGACGGCGTGAGCTGGGCGGGCGCGGGGGCGTCCGTGCTCACGTTCGACCGCACCACGCGCGGCGGCCACGCCTCGCAGGCGGCGCCTTTGGTGGTCGCGGACGAGGAGGCCGACTGCGACGCGTGGAACGACGCCATGGACGAGGACCGGTTATCGTCGACCATCGGCTTTGACCCCGTGTCGGGCTGTTTCAGCCTGACGCAGAGGTCCGGCGGCGCGCGCCGGCCGTTTGGGCTGCTGTTCCCGAGCACGTCCAACGGCACGGACTCGCTCGACGCCGCGCCGCCGGCGCGCGTGAACTCCACTCAGAAGCGGCCCATGCAGCTGGACGCGGAGCCGCCGGCCACGGCTAAGAGGCAGTGCGGCGCGAGCAGGAAGGCGAGCAAACCGAAGCCGCCGGCGGCCACCACCAGCCCGCCCAAGGACCCGCAAAGCCTCGTCGCAAAGGTAACGCTAACGCCGCTGCCGAGCCGAACTGGACTTGTTGCTAGCTCGAACTCTGTGTGCATTTTACGTTGGAATTTCGGGGGATCTGATCGTGCCGTTGCTCTGAACCGTGTTGCAGAACCGGCGGGAGAAGATCAGCGAACGGCTCCGGACGCTGCAGGAGCTGGTGCCCAACGGCACCAAGGTGGACATGGTCACCATGCTCGAGAAGGCCATCAGCTACGTCAAGTTCCTGCAGCTGCAGGTCAAGGTGTGTATTTCTCTGACTGAATTTTGTTACATCCATCGGTCGACCTGTGCAATTCTGACGGTGAACGAATCGCAGGTGCTGGCGACGGACGAGTTCTGGCCGGAGCAAGGTGGGATGGCGCCGGAGATCTCCCAGGTGAAGGAGGCGCTCGACGCCATCTTGTCGTTGTCGCCGTCTTCACAGAGGCGCCAACTGGACTGAACTGAAGCTAGCTAGTAGTAGAAAGGAAAAAAGAAACTACTTAGGGGGTGTTTGGCTTTGACTTTTGCCTTTGGCTTATAAGCCCAAAAAGCACCTAAATAGGTACTTTTGGCTTTTGACTTTTGGCTTATGTTTTACTTTTGGCTAAATAGGTACTTTTGGCTTTTGACTTTTGGCTTATGTTTTACTATGGTATAAACCAAAAGGCAAAAGTCAAAAATACCTATTTAGATGCTTTTTGAGATTATAAGCCAAAGCCAAAAGCTAAAGCCAAAGCCTAACCAAACACTCCCTTAGCTAGCTCGGCATCAACGCAGACGTGGATATGGTAGAAATTAATCAACAGCGAACCACCTCGTTCGCAGATAACTTTTTTTTTTGAAATATCGTTCGTAGATAACTAAGATAGCTTTTTTTTTGGAAATGGAGGATGTTCTCCATCCAAAGATGTACACATCCGTCTTTTTATTATAGAAAAGTAAGAACTCACAATGCAAACAACCGGAAGCCACCTATCTGACCACTACAACTACAAACTTGATGAAGGGGGTGGACCGATCAAAAACACATGGCCTAACCTCACACACCAACGCAGATCATCTAAATCCGGTTGCCTCACCAAGCTGTCAACGGCGAGCTGGGAGCACTACCAGTCCAGCTGAGACTCAGCGTGCACCACATGTGCACAATGATAAGCAGCCGCCGCCGTCTTCCACCGTTTCATCTTCCAGAGTGATCAATGCAATGACCTGCTGCCGCCACGTCCCTGCGCGCGTCCATTACCACGCATCTGCCGCCGAGACCCACCGCCGTTGACACAGTAGTTAACTAAGATAGCTAGCGGTACGTACTTGATGTAGAAGAGAAGGTTTAACATGTTGTTAATCCTAGCGTTTCATTTCATGTTTGGAGTACTACTTCTGATTGACACATGAAATGAAAAGTGATTGTACCCCTTTTATTCAATCACACTCAATCACCGAACTCCAATCTCCCTAGAAATCCTTTGCGCTCTCCTTACTTCTCATTTCCTTCCAATAAAACAGCGACACATGCTATATAAGGTGGAGCCCACTAATCTCTCTCCCCATGTGTGTATGCTTTGTTTTTTACTTGCGCAAATGTGTTTTGATTTTTTTCTTGTGCATATGTTTTTTTTTCTCCTTTTTACACGTTCCCATCTATCGAATATCTCAAGCTTTCTTTGTGAGAGCATCTCCAACATCAGGTTTCCACCTCTCTTAGATGGACGAATACGAGCATGAAACGTCGATACTGAGGCAGTCTTCGCGTGTCGCGCTCATCTCACTAATACCGTGTAGCCCTGATTTGCTTGTTGTACTCGCCCCTTATGCCATTGAATTTTGAGTTGGAGAGACCAATGCGCCTACGACTCGCTACCTTGATCTGGAGTGAGTCGTGATTACCTACCCGGCCGCTGTCATTGTGGTCGCTAATGTGTAGTTATCTTGCTTGTCGGAGATATGGAGGCAGTGGCGAGTTAGCTAGGCAGAGGACGTTGTTGCACATGAGCATGGTGAAGCGGTGACGTTGTCTCTTCCTGCTGATTTGGGGACGCTAACCTCAAGCCATGTGGTTGGAGAGAGAGCAGGTCGGTGGAGTGGAGCACTTGCGCGGAGAGCGGTAGCATTGGAACCAGGGCAGCCAAATGTCGCATGCATGGAAGAAAGGATAGTGCAAATCACACCAATTTATGGAGCTTATGTTGCACGAAAACACAACTCTAATTTTTTTTGCACGTAACACCAATAATTAGGGTAATTACTTGCACAAAGCACAAACCCGCTCCTTAGCCTCTTTAACAGATAGTTAATAACTTGGGCCCATTTCGCGATGATATGGATATGTTACATGTAATTATCCCGATTGTTGGTGTTTTGTGAAAAAAAACTAGGTTGTCGTTTTGTGCAACAAAAGGCGGTGTTATGTGCGATTTCCTTCATGGAAGAGATGAGAAAGAGACCGGGAAAAAAAGGTCAGACCCAGTGCATAAGGTTCCTACATAAGGTGGGGTCTGGGGAGAGATTATAGGAACCTAGTCTTACCCCTGCAAAGTGCAGTGCAGGGAGGCTGGTTCGAACCCAGGACCTCTTGGCACAAATGGGGAGGACCTCACCACTGCACCAAGGTCTGCCCTCTATCGGGAAGATAAACTTAAAACTGATGCGCCGTGGCATGGAAGGTAACTGTTGGAGAGACATGCCTGCACACGTGAGTTTCCGTACGTTTTGGCACTTTTCTCCCTCTATCGCGAAGTGCAAAAGAATAATCTTCAAAGTGAAAACATGGATGTGATAATATTATTAGCAGTTATGCATATGGGAAGTTGCATCCTGTGCTAAGGGAAATATTCTTATAGACTCGCCTCCCCTCCATCCACAAATAATTGCTTCTAGGTTTTATGTTAAGTTAGAAAATAAAGCTTGACTAACCTTATATAAAAAAATTAATATTTACAGTACCAAATTAATATCACTAGATGCATCTTAAAATATAGCTTCAAAATATACTAATTTACTAGAAATATTCTTTTTTCTGCGGGATACTATAAATATTGTTTACAATTTTTAAGAACGTTGCTAAAACTCTAAAAAAACTAACTAAGTGCAAAACCATAAGTATACTTATTTGTGGATGGAGCGGGTATGTACATGTTGAAAAATTGGAACTATGCCAATCACATTATTTTCTCTCCATAGGCGGTTCATTTATTAAACATGCTAATTATTTCGCGAGAGTAGATGCTATTCTATTTGGGTCATGATTCTTTGGGTCATGACTAGGCTTGTAAAACTTCTAAAAACTTCTTCTTAATCAATAAAAATGGCCAATATTTTGCCTTGTTTTTTTTTAAAACTAACTTACTACGACAGTTTGTGAGACAGTAAAATAACAGACAAACCATCGAACACAAGGCGAGCACATCATCGTGTCTTGTTTGCTAAGCTCCAAAACTTTAACATGAAACAAGCATTACTCCTCACGTCTGCAGTACGCACGCCACTTCCAATGGCATCACCCTATCCGATTCACTTTTTTTAAGGAATCCCGGCCGTTTTACTTTTGAGTATATTAGCTCCGATTTTTTCAGTTATAATTACTGCATCTTGTCTCCGGCCGGCCTAGTATCAAGCTAGGGACAGTGCTTACGCACATCAATCATCAATGCTCATTCTTAGTTGCATGTACGTGGAACTAGTAATATACTTACTCCTACTTGCTGACTGTCCAGGTTATCTCACTAACTAGAGCATTGCACACTGATTAGCGATTACTCTAAATTCTTCCGGCAGTTCAAGTCTCAGGTTTTTTTTTTTTTTTTTTTTTTTTTTTTTTTTTTTTTTTTTTTTTTTTTTGCATGGGGATTGGAGCAAACACAACCCATAATCTAACACCTGTTTTGTCGTTTCAACAGGAATTTGGCCCCGGCAGGGGCTGGAAAAGGCACCGGCTCATGCTAGCTAAGTGTTGTATTCCTTTACAACCGTTTGCTGCGGCACAATCGATAATTTATTTTTTCTGTCAGCTAGAGTTCCTCCATAATTGAGCTGCTGAGTTTTGTTTTGTGGCCATGCTTTGGCACGATAAAAGGAAGGATTGCTTGATTTATTCCTTGTATAATTAAAGTTTATTGGTTTCATTAGTTGCCAGGTGCCATTCGTGACATATAGACATAGACGATACGTTTGCTCGTCAAAACTCACCCTACATATGTGGCGGACAATTTGGCCAAGGTACTTAGGATTAGCAAAACACTTGGAAACATTACCCTCTATGGTTCCTAGCTATAGATTCCACGCCAAATTGCTTTATCTTCTGCTTGTAGTTTGAAGTGCTCACGAAATGATCACAACGCATATGAATATTCTGTATATCCAGTTGATCATCAGATAGAATCTGCTTATCCACAAATTGATTGTTCTTGTACATAACTTCACACGTTTTATAAATTTTTCCTGACAGGACTGAATGACAACTAGCTGCATCATCCAAATTGCCAACAAAGGATATATAGAGTATGTGATGCGTCTTATGTTTTTTATGTGCCATTCTTCAGGCACTTCTCCTTTTGTAATTAATAGCTCCGATGATGACTCCACTCATTGTTAACCTCTAATACTGCAAGATGAAGGTGTAATCTCATCCTCATATCCTTACAAACCAATACATTAATATAGTTACCACTACATTCAGTGTTGACCTCAGATATAACTTAATATATTAAGAGTAATTCAGATAAAATTTTACTTCTTATTGTGCTTATTATACTACTTCATCACGGGTATTTGCTTAATTTTGAGAACACCAGACCCCTAATGGCCCATCTGTAGATTCGTTACAGTATTCTTACGACTTCAAAATTTTAGTTAGTGGACCAATATGATTCGCAGTGGATGATAAGAGCCTCATGCTTTGATGATGTAGGTTGTTAAATCTTAATTCAAATGTTTCAAGTTAATGGAAAACGGTTGTTGATCAAACAATGATAACGGCAATTGTCCTAACACCCCAACTATAGTACAATAATATTCTTTTACGGAAAAAGCTACGACAATTAAAAAAAAAAAACTCCAATCGGCTTCGTCCACATCATTATTGAGGCTCCATGCAAATTTCAAGGAATGTTGC
Source organism: Puccinellia tenuiflora (assembly GCA_012064385.1). Taxonomy (NCBI): domain Eukaryota; kingdom Viridiplantae; phylum Streptophyta; class Magnoliopsida; order Poales; family Poaceae; genus Puccinellia; species Puccinellia tenuiflora. The sequence continues at coordinate 1,859,991 of QRDG01000299.1, read as the reverse complement.
TGCCATCATCACCATCTTCTCCACCATTTGAATTCAGGTCAAAAGGGAAGTGGAAGTCTCTAGGTTCTTCAGTCAAGGGCACAAGGCAGAAACCTTTGATTCTGCCTTCGTCGATTGGATTCTGTAGCAACATTATGCTGAGCGACATTACCTTTTTTAAGGCATGATCCTTGAGCTCTCGTACTCCTACTCAGGGTGCAATCCGTAATTTACCTTACCGAGTGTCGATGTGAGTCGTATTCTTGTTCAGGTATAGTTATTATGATTACCATGATGACCCTGCCGTAACCAATCAAAATTATACTCCCTCTTTTTCTAGATAATAAGGTGTATTTCTTTTTGAGAAAAAGACCAGAATATATGGTGTATTGGGCTCTACCAGTCATTTGGACAAATTACGTAGTTATTTGATTACGTTATCTTATGTGATGCAAACTTCTCGTTTTCCCACGTCAATTAGCCACATGTAATTTCGTCAAAAAAGGATGCAATTTCTTCCTGCGCGAGCGTGTTTTAATTTCCGAGCGAAAAACTATGCACTTTACATTTAAGAACGGAGGGAGTATATGCTTACGATTTAATTTTGCATCACACAAGTCATATATTAACGAAGTAGTTGTTGATCAAAATATTGTCTTAACCAATCAAAATATGTGCTATGCATAGACGGCGAATAACATCGACTCGTCTGTATGAGAATAAATTATTTAGGGCGGGTTGAGCTTTAATGTTTTTGTTTGACATGCAGTTTTTCTTTCTCAATGAGCCTGTGTTAACTGCACAACTGCAAGAGCGGCCTTCAATTAGTTGGCATCTCTAACATCACTACGATTTAATTCGTAGATATTTCAGTGCAATTCGTATCAGCCATTCATTGTACATATATACGTGCACAACTATGAGGGGGCAACTTGATAAGTCTGCCGACCTTGCAAAAACTTCAAGCTAGATGGTAGCCCATACTGTTGGCTATGTCATTATTCACGCCGACACTTCCTTTTTCATTTTTTCCTTTTGAAGATCCATTTGTTCCCCCATGCCTATTTTAACCAATAGTCAATTAAGCAGTCCCATCAAAAGATAAGAAAAAAACCACAGTATAATATTTGGTTGACCAATTATATGCATTGTGCACCTACTATCGTCTTAAATGAGCCAACTAAGCTATCCCCACTAGCTAATGAAGCTAGCTGACTTTGTGCAGCTTAATTCGGTCGATCACAAGCGGTATCTCAAATGGTCTTGTGGCATGCATGAGTAAGTGGAACGGGATCCTCTGACTTTGCCCACCCTAACTTTCCCTGACTTTGAGTCATTGACATGTGGGGCCAGGTTGGGCCCACCTGGTGCGGGGCCCACCCCCAGGGACTCAAAGTCAGGGAAATTTAGGGTGCGCAAAGTCAGAGGATCCGGCTCCGAGTAAGTGGGCAGCATGCTGCATGCCGTTCCATGTCTTGTGATCTCATCCGCCGCTTGCTAGCCGAGAGAATCTTATCTCAGTTTTATTTAGATTTGAGAAAGACTAATAGAGAGTGATGGCATATACATGCAGGGGCTCACGAGTTGGATAATTAATTGCATGGATCAAGTTTATTTGTTAAACGAAAAAAATCTACCAAGAACTTTGAAATACAATGCTTGATCCAACTTGAAATTTGAAATGTGGAACTATTTAGACTTAAAATTCAAATTTTCTTCGATACGACGACATGAGCGTCCCGCAGTATTTCAGCATGGATAGGCCGGTTAGTTTTCCCTATCCGCTACCTGGGCATGCCGCTTTCATTGGGTGGTTGCGTTATACCCGTTAGCACATGATCGGAACATGAAAACATATACGTTAGTTTCGACATTAAGTACCTCATTCTCATCCTCCATGAGCCGCCCACGGTGATTTATATCATAATGCCCCTGGAAGAATGCAAATATTGATGACATACCTGCACATTTTCTCTTCTAACCACACTCCTAATTCAAAAAAAGCCGCTATGAGATCGCAAATTCACAACGGCTCCAGAGCTCATATGTTCCTGACCAAGTAGGAAATTCAAAATAAATAGTAAAACATTTCACAAAATTCTGTAAAAACGTGACAAAAAACATATCAAAGTGGTCTACACGCATGCAAAGTTTTCTGATGAAATGGTATTTGTGGTGCCCGGTGCGAAAAACAAAATCAGTGCATCACAAATACCATTTCATCACAAAAACTTTGCGCATATGTAGAACATTCGTATATGTTTGTTGCTACTTGTTTTCAAAATTTGTCGAAATGTTTTACTATTTGTTTTGAATTTCCTAGTTGTCTAGGAGCATCTGAGCTCGGGCTCGGGAGCTAAAACTTCATTCCCCTGTGAGATGTCATACATAGACTTAATTGCATACACTGCATATATACACAATATTTCTAGGTTCACATATTGATCTAGCATTTAAATAACTTAGTGACTACACAAAAAATGTCATTTCAATACCAAAGATCACATACACAAGGTTTAGTTTCGAAAAATCTTACATCACATACACAACTCCGCCTGGCTGCCTCCCATGAGTTTTCTCCTCCGGGGCCCAGATCTATCGTCCAAAGCCCCACCATCTCCCATCGACGAGATTGAAGGAGGCGTGATAGCGAGCGGAAGCGGGAAGCAAACGGCCACAACATGGTTCTGGAATCTTATCCAAGATCCGGCTAGCGATAAGTCACATGTCGGTAGTGAGGAGCTGGTAGTGACAACGACGATAAGTATGCATGTACACCGGTGGAAATAAATGATCTTTGACTATGCAATTATTACGTGCGTGTGGTCGGCGTGCCCTTGATGAAGGTGGTGGCTCGAAGCACGAATCTGGGGATGAAAATCACGAGATCGGACTATGGTTGGACTCATCATCAACGCATGTGCTATGAAGCATTCTGATACATGTCAAACGTATCTATAACTTTTGATTGTTTCTTGCTTGTTTTATATCATTATTACATGTTTCTACCATGATCACTTGTGATTTTGGGGCATTTTATTGGAATAACCTATCGACAAGATGCCCAATGCCAGTTCCCTATATTCTGTTGTTTTGTATTTCAGAAAATTCTCTTCTAGAAAACTCCTCGGAATTGGACGGCAATTTATGGAGATATTTTATGCGCCAAGACAAAGACGGAGTCTGGTGGGCAGCCCGAGAGGCCAACCACTGGCTAGGGGCGGCCTATGGCACCCTGCCAGGAGGTGGCCCACGGGTCCAACCGCCCCTGCTCCTGGTGGGTCCCCTCGACCCCCTCCGACGGTTATAAAATCATATTAACCCTAAAAACGTCGAGGCGGCCATTATTTTCCATGAAACCTATCCCGAAGCCGAAGCCATCTCGAACCCTAATTCGGGAGGATTCAGAAGCTGATCCCGGCACCCTGTCGGAGGGGATCCCGGAGGGCTTTTCATCGCCATGCATTACACCGGGATGATGCGTGAGTAGTTACACCTTGGACTACGGGTCCATGGCAGTAGCTAGATGGTAGTCTCTCTCCCTTGTGCCTTCATGTTTATGATCTTGTAAGTTGCCTAACATGATCAAGATCGACTATTGTAATGCTATATGTTGTGTTTGTTGGGATCCGACGAATTGTGAAGTTATGATCAGATTATTCATGATATCTTTATGTGTTATTTATGCTCTTTCATGCTCTCCAAAGTTAGTGGTTACTTTGGCCAAGTGATTTCTTGTATCTCCAAGAGAGAGTATTTATGCTAGATGGTAGGTTCATGCCTCCTTTTGTGCCTACGCTCAAGTGACAAAAACGTGTAAGGATGAGGGTGTGTTGTTGCTATCAGGGATAAAACATCAGTGTTTATGTCTTGTGCTTAATATCGCTTACAATATCGCTTACATCATGTATTGTGCTTAATGCAATTGTCTGTTGCTTGCAAATTAATACCGATGGGTGACAGGCTGGATAGCGATCCCTAGGTGGATTTTTAGTCATAGATGTAGTTGGATAACGGTCTATGTATGTTTGACGTGATGCTTACATGAATGCCACCTACGAATTCTCTATAGCATAGCTAGATTAAGTTTGTTTAACAATTCTGACAATTGCCCAACTGTAATTTGTTCACCCATCATGTTTGCATTTTATCTTCAAGAGAGACACCACTAGTGTCGGGGATGAACCCCGGGTACCGTAGAGTTGGTGGTTTGCTAAGCTAAGAGAAGGAAATAATATGCAGAAATATAGGACAGATAAATAAATAAATATAAGATAAAGGAAAAGCAGAAGAGGGCAGCCTGGGCCGACATACCAGTCGCTGGGCCGGCCTAAGCCTATGACGGATTCCCTAACCCGGTTGGGCCTCTGTTTCTCCCGCACAGGCCCCGGTTGGGCCGATTCTTCACCGCCGACATCCCCCACGAGCCATATCCTCCGCACCAGTTCCTCAGGCCGGCATCTCGCCAGGCCGACATAGGGTTATGTCGGCAGCACTACTCCCGGGTCGGCCCACCTTGGCCACTCATTCGTAGGGGTGGAATCGAGCCGAGCCGAGCCGGCTCGTGGCTCGGCTCGGTCAGGCTCGTGAAATGTCGAGCCGAGCCTGGCTCGGCTTGGTGCTGAAAATCTTCCAGAAAACAGGCTCGTGGCTCGGCTCGTGAAGCTCGAGGCTCGGCTCGGAAGGCTTGCGAGCCGACAGCGAGAGACGAAGTGATCCTTCCCATGTCGCGATTCCCCACTCGTGTTCGTGTATGTTCTCCTCTGCTAGCTCCGTAGGCTCAACCTTGGTGCCGCCAGCCCGCCAGAAACACCGGCTGCCGCTGTCATTGCTGGCCGGCGCCACCCGACACACCCGGCCGCGGCCCCCATCTACTTCTCGCTCCTCCTGCTGCCTGCTCTTCCCGGTCCCCTTAGCCTTAGGAGCTCGCGGCGACGCCCGTGTACGGCTAGCACGCCGGCCGTCCGCCGCCTCCGGCGGGTGAGTTTATTCACCGATCTATTCATCAGGTGCGATTTGTTCAACATCAGGTGACTATATTCACTGATCTATTAATCAGATGAGTATACCTCCGCCGGCTGTCTAACTGTTTTCGCGTAGAACTGTAGAAGTATTATTCAACATTGACGGTGGGATCTGTCCTTGGAAAATCCAATTTTAATTCATCAGGCATATCGTTCTGTTATCCCTTCTAACGATATGGGACCTTGGATGGCCTTGAGAGTATCTATCATTCGTTCTGCATGGTGGGATCTTCTTTAATCAACATATGGCAGCATTTGTTCTGCATGGCATGGTTCAGAACTGCAAGGCCTGGCTGTATAGTGTATACGGTACCTGCTGCTAGATGGAACATGAAAATAAAAAGATTGCTAGAAAGTAATGGACGGTGCTATAAGATTGTTATTTGTCTGCACTTGCCACTTAGTAATCTCCCTACATAGCTATTGTTTGTGCATTGATCTCGGCCTGAAAGTTGTTGTGTGCCATGCTGTATTAAAATATGAGAGTGCTTATGTGTTCTGACTTATGACTAAAATGATATTGTCCTCTAACTATGTTATAGATCTATTCACACCTTTATATGATTGTCAGCTGTAGATTATAAATGTATATTGTTACATTTTTAGCAAAGTCGTGCGATATGTTTTACTACATCGAGCCTTCGAGCCGGCTTGCGAGCTTCACCGAGCCGGCTTGTCGAGCTTTCGAGCTTGGCCGGAAGGCTTAGGCTTGGCTTGTCCGACCACCGAGCCGACCCGAGCCCGAGCCGAGCCTTGTCGAGCCCGAGCCGAGCCTCGAGCCTCGAGCTTTGTGTCCACCCCTACTCATTCGGCCGGGCCGGCGCCCAGGCCACCAGGCCGGGTAATCGCCACTACCCTCGCCACGCCCCGGTTCTCGTTCGACTCGACACCA